>VZRQ01009379.1:10620-27504 GCA_013397975.1 Machaerirhynchus nigripectus | reverse complement strand
CCCTGTGGCCAGGTCCTTTTTTTTTCTTAAANCTTTTTTTTTCTTAAACACCCAGTAATTTATCCCCTGGCAACAAATATGGGAAAAATTCTTTAAGAGAAAAAGAAAATAGGGTAACTCCTAAACCCCAACAGAGTTACAGTGGAGGCAGGATTCCATGTAGTTCCACAGTGTCGCAAAGGGTCTCCTGGGTTCCCTCAGGTTCTGTGGTGTCACAGGGGTCCCGAGGGTTTTGTCAGCCTCCATATCGTCACAAAGGCTCTCCTGGGTTCCCTGAGTTTCCATGGTGTCACAGTGGGGCCAGGTTTCCGTCAGCTTCCCTAGCGTTGCAAAGGGTCTCCTGGATTTAACAGAGCTTCTGTGGAGTCACAGTGGAACCAGGGTACCATGTAGTTCCACAGAGTCACAAATGGTCTCCTGGGTTCCCTGAGCTTCTGTGGTGTCACAGTACCACCACGGATCATTCAGCATCCCTAGCATCACAAAGGATCTTCTTGCTTTTCTGAGCTTCTGCGGTCTAACTGTGGAGCGAGGGTTCCATCAGCTTCCCTAGCGTCGCAAAATCTCTCCTGGGTTCGCTGAGCTTCTGTGGTGTCACAGTGGAGCCAGTTTGCAATGTATTGCGACAGCATCACAAAGGGATTCCTGGGTTCCCTGAGCTTCTGCGGAGTCACAGTGGAGCCAGGGTTCTGTCAGCCTGCCTTGTGTCACAAAGGGTCTCCTGGTTTCCCTGAGCTGTTGTGGAGTCACGGTTGTCCCCTGGGTTTTGACAGCTTCCCTAGCAACAGAAAAGGTGTCCTGGGTAACCTGAGCTTCTGTTTTGTCACAGTGGAGCCATGGATGCATTTTTTTCCACAGCATCACAAAGGCTCTCCTGGGTAGCCTGAAGTTCACTGGTGTCACAGTGGAGCCAGGATTCTGCAGGCTTCCCTAGCATCCCCAAGGTCTCCCGGGTTCCCTGAGCTTCTGTGGAGTCACAGTGGAGCCAGGGTCCCATTTAGTTCCCTAACGTCACAATGGGTGTGGAACATGCATCCCTGGCTCCACTGTGAAACTAGAGAAGCTCAGGGAACCCAGGAGACCCTTTGTGACACAAGGGAGGCTGACAGAACCCTGGCTACGCTGTGACACAGAAGAAGCTTAGGGAACCCAGAAGACCCTTTGTTACACTTGGGAAGTTCATTAAACCCTGGTTTCACTGTGACACCACAGAAGCTCAGGAAACGCAGGAGAGACTTTGTGACGCCAAGCAGGCTGGCGGGACACTGGCTCCACTGTGACTCCACAGAAGCTCATGGAACCCAGGAGACCCTTTGTGACACTGTAGAACTACATGGAACTCTGGCCCAACTGTTGCACCACAGAAGCTAGGGAAACCCAGGAGACCGTTTGTGATTTAAAGGAAGATGACGGGAACCTGGGTCCTCTGTGACACCACAGTCAGTCAGGGAAACCCAGGAGACCCTTTGAGACACTAGGGAAGCTAACAGAACCCTGGGGACCACTGCGACTGCAAAGAAGCTCAGGGAACCCAGGAGACCCTTAGTGACACCGTGGAAATACATGAAACTTTAGCTCCACTGTGAAACTGCAGAAGGTGAGGGAACCCAGATCATTGGGATGCTAGGGAAGCTGAGAGAAGAATGGCTCCACTGTGACGCCACAAAGGCTAAGGGGCCCCAGGAGACCATCTGTGACTCTGGGGAACTACAGGAAACCCTTGCTTCACTGTGACTTTACAGAAGGTCAGGGAACCCAGGAGACCTTTTGTGACACTGTGGAACTACATGGAACCCAGGCTCCACTGTGACTCCACAGAAGCTCAGGGAATTCAGGATACCCTTTTGACGCAAGGGAGGTTTAAGGATCCCTGGCTCCACTGTGACACCACAGAAGCTCAGAGAAACAAACAGACACTTTTTGTGGCAACGGAAGCTGGCAGAACCCTGGGGAGCACTTTGAAACTCGAGAAGCACAGGGAACCCAGAGGACTCTTTATGATGGTCTTGAACTACATGGAACCCTGCCTCTACTGTGACTCCACAGAAAGTCAGGTAACCCGTGAAAGCCGTTTTGGCTCTGTGGAACTAAATGAAATCCAGGCTCCACTGTGACACCACAAAAGCTCAGGGAACCCAGAAGACCCTTTGTTAAGCAAGGGAGGCTGACAGAGGCCTGGCTCCACTGTGACACAGAAGAAGCTCAGGGAACCCAGGAGACTGTGTTGACGCTAGGGATGCTGAAAGAACCCAGGCTCCACTGTGACACCACAAAATCTCAGGGAACCCAGGAGAGCCTTTGTGGTGCTGTTGAACTACATGGAACCCTGCCTCTACACTGATTCCGTGGAAGCTCAGGGAACCCGGGAGAGTCACTGTGACACTGTGAAACTACATGGAACAGTGTCTCCAATATGCCTGCACAAAAGCTCAGGGAACCCAGGAGACCCTTTGTGATGCTGTGAAACTACATGGAACTCTGTCCCCACTGCTGTACAAAAGAAGCTAGGGAAAATGAGGAGACCCTTCGTGAAGCTAGGGAAGCTGACAGAAGAATGGGTCCACTGTGACACCACAGAAGGTCAAGGAAAACCAGGAAACCCTTTGAGAGGCTAGGGAAGCTGAGAGAACCCTGCGGAAAACTGTGACTCCACAGAAGCTCAGGGAACTCAGGAGAACCTTTGTGACACTGTGGAACTACATGAAAACTTGGTGCCACTGTAACACCACAGAAATTGACGGAACCCAGGAGAATGTTGGGACACTAGGGAAGCTGACAGAAGAATGGCTCCGCTGCGGCTCCACAAAGGCTCAGGGAACCCAGGAGATGATTTGTGACCCTGTGGAACTACAGGGAACCCTTGCTTCGATGTGACTCCACAGAAGCTCAGGGAACCCAGGAGAGCATTTCTGATGCAGTGGAAGAATATGGAACCCTGGCTCAACTGTGACACCACAGAAGCTCAGGGAACCCAAGAGACCATATTTGATGCTCTGGAACTACTTAGAACCCTCGCTCCACTGTGACTAAAAAGAAGATCAGGAAAGACAGGAGACCCATTGTGATGCTGTGGAACTACATGGAACCCAGGCTTCACTGTGACTCCACAGAAGGTCAGGGAACCCAGGAGACCCTTTGTGACACTGTGGAACTACATGGAACCCAGACTCCACTGTGACTCCACAGAAGCTAAGGGAAAAAAAGAGACACTTTGTGTTGCGAGGGAAGCATACGGAACCTTGGCGACCACCTGAAACTTGTGAATCTCAGGGAAACCAGGAGACTTTTTGTGAGGATCTTGAACTACATGCGACCCTGCCTATACTGTGACTCCACAGAAGTACAGGGAACGCGTGAGAGCTGTTGTGACGCTGTGGAACTAAATGAAATCCAGGCTCCACTGTGACTCCACAGAAGCTTATGAAACCCAGGAGATTCTTTGTGATGCCCTGCAACTACACACAGCTGTGGCTCCACTGTGACACCACAGAAGCTCAGGGAACCCAGGGTACCCTTAATGATGCAAGGTAGGCTGACGGAACCCTGGCTCCACTGTGACAACACAGAAGCTCAGGGAACCCAGAAGAACCTTTGTGACGCTGTGGAAGTACATCGAACCCTGCCTCTACACTGTGACTCCAAAAAAGCTCAGGGAAACCAGGAGGGTCCTTGTGATGCTCTGAAACTACATGGAACTCTGGCTACACTATGACTGCACAGAAGCTCAGGGAACCCAGGAGACCCTTTGTGATGCTGTGGAACAACAGGGAACCCTGGCTCCACTGTGACTCCACAGAAACTCAGGGATCCCAGGAGAGCCTTTGTGATGCTAGGGAAGCTGATAGAACCCTGCGGACCACTGTGACTCCACAGAGCTCAGGGATCCAAGGAGAGCCTTTTTGAGATGGTCTGGAACTACATGCAACCCTGGCTCCACTATGACTCCACAGAAGCTGAGGGAACCCTGGAGATCCTTTGTGACACTAAGGAGACCCACGGCGCCCTGGCTCCGCTCTGACACCACAGAAGCTCAGGGAAACCCAGGAGACCCTCTGTGATGCTAGGGATGCTCACATAACACTGGCTCTACTAAGACGCTAGAGAAGCTACCGGAACCCAGGTGACTGTGAGGCCAGGGAAGCTGACTGAACCCTGGGAACCACTGTGAGTTCACTAAAGCACAGGGAACCTTGAGGACCTTTGTGTTTTTGTGGAACTACATAGAAACCTGGATCCACTGTGACTCGACTGAAGCTCAGGGAACTCAGGAGACCCATTGTGATGTTGTAGAACTGCATGGAACCATGGCTCCACTGTGACACCACAGAGTCTCTGGGAACCAGGGAGACACTTTGTGGTGCTGTGGAACTACATGGAACCCGAGCTCCACTGTGACACTACAGAAGCTCAGGGAAACCCAGGAGATCCATTGTGATGCAAGGGAAGTTGAGAGAACCCTGGCTCTACTATGACACCGAAGAAGCTAAGTGAACCCAGGTAACTCTTTGTGACACTAGGGAAGCTGCCAGAGCCCTGGGAACTACTGTGACTCCATTAAAGCTCAGGGAACCCTGGAGGACTTTAGTGATCCTCTGGAACTACATAGAAGCCTGGCTCCACTGTGACTAAGCTGAAGCTTAGGGAACCCTGGAGACCCTTTGTGACTCCAAGCACGCTGACGGAACACTGGATCCAGTGTGACGCCACAAAAGCTCACGAAACCCAGGAGAGCCTTTGTGACACTAAGAAGGCTGACTTAATACTCGGGACAGCTGTTACATCACAGAATCACAGGGAACCCAGGAGAGCCCCTTAGCACTGGGGAACTACATGGAACCCTGGCTCCACTGTCACTCCACAGAAACTCAGGGATCCCAGGAGATCCTTTCTTATGTTAGGGAAGCTGACAGAACCCTGCGGACCACTGTGACTCCACAGAATCTCAGGGAACCAAAGAGAGCCTTTTTGAGATGGTCTGGAACTACATGCAAACCTGGCTCCACTGTGACTTCACAGAAGCTCAGGGGACCCCAGAGACCCTTTGTGACACTGTTACGATCCAGTTTAAGCCCAGAAGAGCAGAGAAAACTAAGTCTCTGTGCATAAACTGGAAATAACTTAGAGAAGGTTCAAAATATTCCCAAAAACGAAATTAAAACCAAACAAGGTTAAATGTTGGTGCCAAAAATTTGATGTATTTTATTTAATAGTAAAAGACGCAAAGAGAAGGAAAGAGAAAAAGAAACAAAGAATGACGTAGAGAGAGAAGTGTGCATGGGGGGTGTGGGGACAGGGAGAGGTGACAAGGGTTAGGTGGAAGCATATCACCCATCCGAGGGTTCCAGCGATGTCTCGTTGCTCCCCTCCATCTGGTCTTCTTGGTGGTGAGGGTCCCCTGCCGCCATGGCCATGCCATGCGGCCGCAAGCTGCAACACGCCAAAGAGTAAAAAATCCCGTGGATTAATATACACTTTGGGCCAGGTGGGAATGCCCATGTGCCTCCCTTGCAGGGGCCAGCTTGACACACTGTCCTTTGCATTATCTCTGGTGCCTGGTACAGGGTGTGGGGACCCCTGTGAGGGGGAGGGCCTTTGCTGGGCCGTGTCACCCCTTCTGTTGCAGATAAACTTTTCCCCGGGTGAAGGGCCCCTCAGCTGGGCTCTGCATGGTGAGGATGGGCATTAACTGCCTTTGACCAGAGGCTTTTCCAACACACACCCAAAGCCTCTCTCCCTCCACCCTTTGGTGCAAGGGACTGTGCAGGCCTGGCAGCTGATAGCCCTGGGTCTGTGGTCTCCACCCTGGAGGTGCTAAGCTCAGGTGTTGTGAATGTCCCCAGCCCTGAGCTGTTACTTTATCTTAACTTCATCAGCGAGCAGTGTAAGGCCTCAGGCAGGGCCCCTTTCAGGGTGCAGTGGTCTTCTCTGCAGCTTTTGCAAAACAGTTTTAAAAGTCCTTAATTTCAAAAGTTTAAGTCATAAACTGTAATATTTCAGTCTCTCTCAGACACTAAGGAGACCAACGGCGCCCTGGCTCCGCTCTGACACCACAGAAGCTCACAGAAACCCAGGAGACCCTTTGTGATGCTAGCCAAGCTCACGGAACCCCGGCTCTACTGTGGCACCAAAGTACCTCAGGAAACCGAGGAGACCCTTTGTCCATGCAACAACACAGAAGGGATGCTATTGCAAGGTAGGGGAAGGGACAGGTAGGAAAGGCAAGGCAAGTTTAAGGGGAAAAAGGCAAGACATGGCAAGGCCAGGAAAGAAAGGAGTTGGCAGGACAAGGTAGTGGATGATTAGTAGTAAGGCAATGCAAGAGAAGAGAAAGACAGGGCAAGGCCTGGGGTAGGTATGAAAAGCAAAGCAAGGAAAGGGGTGGGTAATTGGGGCTAGGCACGTCAAGGGGTGGATTTGTAAAGCAAGGCACTTAAAAGATGGGCAAAGCAATGAGAGTCATAGGCAATGCAAGATGAGGGAAGCATAATAATGTCTTGGTGAGGGGTAGGTAGCCAAGGTAGAAGAAAACAACGCAAGAAAAAGACATGAAGGGGAAGACAAGGCAAGAGAGGACATGGGTAGTTAAAGCAACGTAAGAGAAGGCTAGGAAAGGCAAGACAAGACAAAGGAGGGGAATGCAAGGCAAGGCAAAGCAAGACCGGGGAAAAAGGGTTAAGCCCATAAAGGTGGGGGATATCTATATAAGGCAATGCAAAGCAAGACACATGTAAGGAAGGCAAGGCAAGGGAGGAACAGAAGTGGCAAAGAAATTCAAGGCTAGGTAGGAATGGCAAGCAAGACAAGGGAATGGTAGGCAAGAGAAGGCCCAGAAATTGTAAGCAAAGCAAGGACAGGGAAGAAAGGGGTAGGCAGGAAAATGTGGTGGAGGAATAGTAAAACAGTGCAAGGTAAAGGCCGACTGGGAAAAAAGGGTAGAGAAGTCAAGGTAGGAGTGCGTGAGCAAGGCCAAAAAGGCACTGGAGCATTAGAAAGGGCAAGAGTGGGACATAGAGGGGTCAATAAGGCAATGTAAAGTAGAAGCATGCACAGCAAGGAGGAGCAGGCAAGGCAAGGCAAGGCCAGGAAGAAAGGGGTGGACGCAACGCAAGAAGGGAATAAAGTGGTACGAAGGTGTTCCACCTTAGAGACAAATTTAGGAGAAAATGCTCCAGGATGAGTGTTTCCTCTAAAGAAAAAAAGGGCTTCAGGAATCCTTTTTCTGCCAATGAGAAAAAATAAATACCAGTGGGTGAAAGTGAAAAAAAACCCTGGTTATTTGCAAACAAAGTGCCTGCATGGCATGGAAAAAAAAACCTGAATAAATGCTAGATACTGAACTTTCAGAATGTTACTCTCTGCGCCCACACACCCACCCACAGCAGAGCAAAAAACCTCAAAATGCTAGGGGAAGGAACAAAGACAGACCAATGTTGTGGTGGGGAGGGGGGGGAGGAAAATGGCAGTCAGCCCCTTGGTCTCAGGGAAGGAAAAAAAGAGTTCGCGTAGCAGTTTGGGCAAAACAGATGGGAACCTGTTGAACTTCTGGCATTGGTCTCCTCCTCACAGCAGATGAAGCTGGTGGATTTTGGTGTCCTCTCTCGTTGGTTCAGTTTCCTGAGGTCTCAGGCTGGGTGGAGGGTTTCCCCCAGCTCCCACATATCCCAGTCTGCTGAAGTTTAGATGGACACATGACAAGACATTGATTGTAATCCAAAGTCGTAAGAAGCAGAAGGTTTATTTTAATTCTCTACTACTATTCTTCTACCTTTTTGCAGTTACCATGGCTTATTATGATTGGCTGCTTAGCAAACAATGACAGGGCTGTCTACAAAACAATGACCATTCAAACGACAATACCATTAANAGACCGGATATAGAGGAAGGGGATTGCGGTGGCCATTGCGGGGGTGCATGGAGGTGTATTCGACCTGGTCGTGGTGCACCTAAGGATCCTTACAATAAATACCAAGGTAATGCCCTTTTCCCCTTCTAACCGTGCTCGCCTCTTGATTTTAAGACCACGAAAAGGCATCAATACAATCCTTACAATAAATACCAAGGTAATACCCTTTTCCCCTTCTAACCGTGTTCGCCTCTTGATTTTAAGACCACGAAAAGGCATCAATACAAGCAAAAGTATAGTTGGCTACATATTATATGCAAGTTCCTTCTTATACACACTAAATGTTCCTTAAAAAGAACATCTTCTCCTTGTGTCCAGAACATCTTCTTTCATTGATTATCTTCTTGGCTTTCAATGTGGCTTTCATTTGTGACTTCAGATTCTCATGGGTAAATCTCAAGGGTCAATTCTGACTGTCTTCAGGTTGGGCTCTGTGAGACTTTCAGACCAGCTGTCAGTCTCATCAGATCCCACCGCAGTTCCCCCTTTTTGTGTTTGAACTAAAAAGGCAGCGTTTATTGACGTCTACAGGGCCCCTTGCAGAAAAGACAACAAACACAGCACCAGCAACAAAAACAGAAATACAAAAAGCAAGATTATACTTCCCATTTTCAACAGATCCTTGAACCATCCCATGATACTCCAGTCACTAAACAATGAGTCCAACCATCACTTTTTCTCAGCTTCTGCACTCCATGCTGTAGTTCCTGAACATTTGCAAAGATTGACTTCTAATGATCTGACAAATTCATACAGCTCATAACCTCAAAATCCTCACAACCATGTCCATGTGCTAGAAGCAGAAAATCAATGGCTGCATGATTTTGGAAAGTACCATGTCGCACAGAGCGAACATCTGTTAATAATCCTGCTAAGGCTTCTGAAGCCTCATTAGTCTTTTAGCAAGCCAGCATCCCAGCTTATTGAGCATAGCTAGTGCTTTTGCTGCAGCAACACCAGGAGCAAATATTGAAGCAACCACTCTTGATCCCTTTCCCCAAAATTCCATGTCATCTTTGCATTTTTGGTCAAAGGAATAGAGAGCCTGTCGCCTATCGCGCAAAGAACGCCTCACCCTTTGCCTGCGGTGCAAAGAGCGAGTCCTGTTTGCAACCACAGGAAGGTTTGGAGCAAGCATTGTCAAGCGCCCAATGGTGCATGGCCCACCCATCATACTGGACAGGAAACCAGGCCATGCATGGTCTAAGCAAATTAGAAACAACCCTAGGGGTAATTGTTGTGGCACCTGGTTATTAACAAAGACAACACCCAAACTATCATTGCACCAAAGCGAAGCATTCGAGTATCATGTCTCTATAGGCCACACTTCATTTAATGAATCACCAAACCATGCCCTCAAAATGTTGAAGGATATGCAGGTGGAAGCCGTAAGAGATCCTAAGATATCAGTTTCCTGGGGCTTGAGCAGCTTAAATGTTGAAGCTAGCCTTTCGCCATTTGCATATGTCCCATTAACAAGTGCACTGATTTCTGTGATGTGTATCCGTGCACCTACTAAACATGTTTGAAAAGGAGATTGCGGAGTTGCAAGCGAAACACACGTAGAAGATTGATTTAAAGCATGAGCTAAAGTTATCCAGACGTTCTCGTGAAGCATAGGAGGTATTTGAGGCAACATGGCCTTTCCTTCACCTACGCAAATCCAAATGAAAGCAATCATCAGCATCCAAGCTTCAGGTCCATCCATCGCTGTCCAGGTGGTGAGTTTATTGTAAGTCTGGCTTCACACACCGCGCCGGCACCCAACGGGCTCCAGTATCTGTGGAGTCTCAAGCATATTTATACTCCCAAATCATAAGGTCCCAGGGACCCTCCCACTTTTTAGTGATCAGATCTCTTACCCACACATTTTCTAGAGGGAAAGTCACTGCTGCATCCAACTGCAAAGAAAGAAAATGCTTCAAAAGGATAGGAATGTTAGAAGCAGAAGTTACTGTATGATCATTAATTGTATACAAGGCTTTTTGTAGTCTGCTTTGTAGGGGTTCCCCTACCATTCCCTTTTTTTTGTTTTTGCAAAACACATTTCAAGGTATCATGAGCATGTTTAATAATAGCTTGACCAGGGTGGGTGAATGAGGAATACCAAACTTGTGATCCACACCCCATGATAGCAAAAACTGACTCGTCTTCGCAGAGGTATAGGCAGGACCATTATCAGTTTTTATACACCATGGTACCCCCAAAACAGCAAAAACCAATCGCCAATGTGCGATAGCATCACGGTCTTTCTCTCCTGTGTGAGCAGATGCCAACGTAGCAGAAGAAAAAGTGTGAGTGGAAACATGGGCATACGTGAGACAACCAAACTCAGCAATATGAGCGACATCTGTCTGCCAGAGCTGCAGTGCCTGCAGGCCCGTGGGGTTGACACCTAAAGGTAAAGATGCAGTGAATCCTTGACAGTCAGGATACGAATTAACAGTGTCATGAACTTGACTAGATATGAGTGAAAATTGTCTCCGCAAAGTACATGCACCCTCATAGAAAAAATCATGTGATTCTTTGGCTTGTGCTATCCTGTTGGGTTGAGGCCCTACCCATGAAAGATTATCAGCCCTAGAGTTACCCTCTGCTATAAAACCTGGTAATCTAGTATGACTTCTAATGTGCAAAATATAGTAAGGATGCATTCGCTCTTAAATTGCAGACCACAAAGATTTCAACATTGAAAACAAAGTAATAATTTTAACTTCTATTAAAAGCGAGCAATCTAAGGTAATAAGCAGAATCAGTAACAAGGTTCAGTGGTACATGAGAAAATCCCTGGAATGCCATGGTCACGGCTCTTAGTTCAACAAGTTGAGCAGAGCCTGGCTCATGACCTTCCAGCACCTGCCACCCAGAATCATCCTTCCAGGTGACAATGGCTTTCCCAGTTTTCCCTGACCCATCTGTAAAAACAGCAGGTCCCTGTAGTGGTACACGGATATTTTTTGGAAGCAAAGATAAAGAAGTAGACTTTGCTAAGTGTAACAATTTGTGACTGGGTAAATGATAAGCAATTTGTCCCATAAAACTTTGTAACGCTGCTTGCAGTGGAGTGCTATTGGCAAAGCTCCAATCAAAGTATTCTTGTTGCACTGGAAGTATAATTTTTTTGTGGTCCTTGGCCATGAGTTGTAAACATCGTTGACAACATTTAAATATTAACTGAGCAATTAATTCAAACAATGTAGAGGCTGTCGTTTTTGGTTGGTGTGGTAAAAAACTCCATTCTAAAATATGCAATGGGTCAGGCCACAGGTCATTTCACTGGCCAATGATACTTACAGGATGAAGACCTGGAATGGTAATAAAAACAGCGGTATCAACAGAGGGATCTATTCTGTAGAAATGTCGTGTAGAAACAGCCTGCTGGACCTCAACCAGCGCTCGCTGTGCTGCAGGAGACAGGGTTCAAAGTGAATTTAAATCTGGGTCTCGTTTTATGTATCAAACAAAAGAAGACAACTGTGCTGTGGTTAGTCCAAAATAAGGACGTAGCCAATTGATGATGATACTCAAAAATATTGTTGCATCATTTAAAGATGTAATTGAATTATGAAACTGTATGTTTCGATGCTGTATTGTTTGTTTCAGGACTTTGGCTACCAAATATTTCCAAGGAGGGTGTTGTTCCACCTTTTCCGGAGCTACCAGCAATCCATATGAATGCAGGGCAGCAAGAAATTGAGGACCAATTGTAAGCAATTCCTGCTGAGTTGGTGCTGCTACTAGTATATAATCCATATAATGATAGCAAGCAAAATCAGGAAACTGTTCACGAAATCCAGATGGAACTTGTGCTACATACCACGGACAAATGATGGGGCTATTTTTCATACCATGTCGTAAAACCACTATTGATACATCTTTACCGCTTTGTCTAGAGATTCTGTCATCACCTTTCGAGTACGTCGATACATCGCCCTTTTCAGGATTCCCTTCGAACACAGCTACTCCCGGTGGACGCACTGAGGTAGAGAAGAGCTGGCAGGGGTTTGTTCCCCACACGCTGCAGCTGCCTGTGCCGAGTGAGACCGAGCCCCTGTGCCAAGCCAGCCCCGTCTGACAAAGAGCCAGGGCCGTGCCAAGGCGCAGCTCCCTGCAAGGCCCGGCTTTGACAGCTTCCAGGCCCAAAGCCCAGTGGCAGACACTTGGCCCCTGCCATTTCTGTCTAGAGCTGAGGCAGAAATGTCCCACTGGGGGATGCCCCTTTACTACAGTCACTGGTATCCCAGGAGCAGATCAGGAGTCGGGGAATGGTGGGGGAACTTCCCACAAAGCCAGGACCGCAGCTATTGGGGTCCCTCCCCATCGCCGGGGGGTTTTTGTGGGGCACAGGAGGGACCACTAGGGACAGGGCAGGGAATACCAGTAGAAGGCGGAGATATGCGGTGGGGGGCAAAGCAGGGACAGCCCAGAAAGCCTCTCAAATTGTCCCTTTGCCCTGCCTGAACCAGCGTAATTCACCCCTCCAAAGGCTTCAATGCCCTAAACCATGTCCATGGGTGTGGGCGTCTTGAGGGGTGTCGGGAGACAGCCATGTCCCAGCAGCTGCGGGCCCAGCCAGGACAGGAGCAGTGCTCGGGATGCCCCCAAATTTGCTCCGCTCCCATGACACAGCTGGACACAGGCTGGGGGGTGCTGGCTCAGGCTTTCTTGTCAACCTGCATGCCATGAGTGAGCACAAAATCTACCTGCATCCTTTGCAGCATGCCATCTTGGAGCAGAGCCATTGCAAAAGGAAGCCGTGAGGCTGTGGCAATGTGCAATCCTAGCAGCATCTGTGGAAGCCAGGACAGAGGAGCACACCTGGAGCCAGTTGCTGGCAAGATGAATCATGACGTGGCTTCCCAGTAGGGTCTCCTTGCTTCCTACAGTGTCACTATGGCCCCTGGCTTTCACCAGGTTCCATAGTGTCACAGTGGTCCCCAGGGTTCCATCACCTTCCCTAGTGTCCCCATGGTCTCCAGGGCTCCCTGAATTTCCTTGGTGTCACAGCTGAGCCAGGGTTCCGAGAGCTTCCCTAGTGTCACAAAGGCTCTCCTAGGTTCCCTGAGCTCCTGTGGAGTCACAGTGAAGACAGGATTACATGTAATTCCACAGGGTCACAAAGGGTGTCCTGGGTTCCCTGAGCTTCTGTGGAATCACAGTGGAGCCAGGGTTCCATGCAGTTCCACAGTGTCCCAAAGGCTCTGCTGGGTTCCCTGAGCTTCTCTGGTGTCACAGTGGAGCCAGGGTTCTGTCAGCTTCCCTAGCATCTCAAAGACTCCCCAGGGTTCCCTGAGCTTCTGTGTTGTCATAGTGTGTGGAGGGCTGTGAGCCCTTGGCACATGAGCCCTTTGCACTCCCTTGGAAGAAAGAGGCCTGAGGGCCAGAAGAATCCCCTCCAGAGACAGACAACTTTTCCCACAGTTAGGGTGAGAACACAGCATGCCTTGTTTCCCTGTGGTAATACCTGACATCCCGTTGGCTATTGGTTTCTTCCCTACCCCCTACCCTTCCCATAAAAGAACCCACCTCTGCCACTGATTTCAGGGTGGCTGTGTCACTGACCTACCCTTTATGGGACGGCTGCTCAATAAAGGCTACCTTCGTGGAACTGTCATACACGGCCTTCTGTCTCTCTGTCCCTGAGTTCGCCTTGGGTGATTATGCAAGAGCTGAATCACTAGAGCAGAAATAACTGCTGAAATCACTCGTAGCCGAGAAATCGCTATGCTTGCTGAAATCGCCTGTCGCTCAGGGATGCTTGCCTATGCCCCCTGGAAGAGCTGTTCTTTGCAGGATGCTCTCTCTCCAGGAAGGTCGTGGCATACTGGTGCAGACTGGACCCCCTACTGCGCTAATAGTGGAGCCAGGGTTCCATGTATTATATCATGTTATTATATCCACAGCGTCACAATGGGTCTCCTGAGCTTCTGCGTCATCACGGTAGAGCCAGGGTTCCATGTATTATATCATGTTATTATATCCACAGCGTCACAATGGGTCTCCTGAGCTTCTGCGTCATCACGGTAGAGCCAGGATTCCATGTAGTACCACAGCATCACAAAGGTTCTCCTGGGAGCCACAAGGCCACAACGCAGCCGCGGCGGGTTCCGTGCGGCCTCGCTGTGTCACAATGGCCCTTGGCTTGCACGAGCCCCCACAGCATCCCCGTGGGTCCTTTTGTGCAGCAGTTTGTGGCTGGGAGTTTCTGCCCCCCCGGCGGCTGGAGAGAAGCAGCAGGGGCAGCACGCAGACAGTGCCATGGGCACTTGTGTGGCCACTCATGTCTGTGTCCCTGCCACAGCTGTGGTGTGTAACAGCCACTCTGAGTCCTTAGGTGTGCGGGTGGCAGTCACGGTCTGGAGCACGGCTGCTCCCGGGGATGCCCTGGGGCAGCAGGCCAGCAGGGATTCATTCCCCACACGCTGCAGCTGCCTGTGCCGAGTGAGACCAAGCCCGTGCCAAGCCAGCCGTGTCAGGGAAACAGCCAGGGCCGTGCCAACGTGTAAGTCCCCGCAAGGCCCGGCTTTGACAGCTTCCAGGCCCAAAGCCCAGTGGCAGACACTTGGCCCCTGCCATTTCTGTCTACAGCAGAGGCAGAAATGTCCCACTGGGGGATGCCCCTTTGCTACAGTCACTTCCATGCCGGGAGCAGATCAGGAGTGGGGGAAGGATGGGGGATCATTCCAGAAAGCCGAGACCACAGCTATTGGGGTTCCTCCCCATCGCCGGGGGGGTTTGTGGGGCACAGGAGGGACCACTAGGGACAGGGCAGGGAATACCAGTAGAAGGCGGAGATATGCGGTGGGGGGCAAAGCAGGGACAGCCCAGAAAGCCTCTCAAATTGTCCCTTTGCCCTGCCTGAACCAGCCTAATTCACCCCTCCAAAGGCTTCAATGCCCTAAACCATGTCCACGGGTGTGGGGGTTGTCGGGGGCATCAGGAGACAGCCATGTCCCAGCAGCTGCGGGCCCAGCCAGGATGAGGGGCAGTGCTCGGGATGCCCCCAAATTTGCCCCGCTCCGATGACAGGGTGGCTCAATCTCATGCGGCACAGGGAGCTGCAGCGTTCGGGGAACAAATCCCTGCCAGCCTGCTGCCTCAGGGCATCCCCCGGGAGCAGCCGTGCTCCAGACCATGACTGTCACCCACACACCTGAGGACTCGGAGCGGCTTTACACACCGTGGCTGTGGCACAGACACAGATATGAGTGGCCACACAAGTGCCCATTGCACTGTTTGCATGCTGCCCCTGCTACTTCTCCTCCAGCTGCTGGGGGTGTAGCAACTCCCAGCCACCTGCTCCTGCAGCCAAGGGCCCCTTGGGACACTGCGGGAGCTAATGGAAGCCAAGGGCCATTATGTCACAGCGGGGCTGCACAGAACCCGAGGTGCATTATGGCCCGGTGGCTCCCAGGAGACCCTTTGTGATGCTGAGGAACCTGATGGAACCCTGGCTTCAGTGTGACACGACAAAAACTCAGGGAACCCAGGAGACCCTTCGTGATGCTAGGGAAGGTGAGGAAACCCTGGGCACCACTGTGACACCGTGAAAGCTGAGGAAGCCCAGAAGACCTTTGTGATGCTAGGAAAGCTGAGGGAACCCTGGGGACAAGGGTGACACCATGGAAACTCAGGGAGCCCTGCAGACCTGTTGGGATGCTAGGGAAGCTGAGGGAACCTGGGGACCATTGTGACATCACGGAAACTCAGGGAGCCTTGCACACCCTTTGTGACACTAGGAAAGCTGATGGAACACTGAGCATCACAGTGACACCACAGAACCTCAGGGAAAGCTTGAGACCCTTTGTGATGCTAGGGAAGCTGAGGGAACCATGGGCACCACTATGACACCATGTAAACTCAACCCCGGAGACTCTCTGTGATGCTAGGAAAGCTAAGGGACCCCTGGGGACTATTGTGACACCATGGAAACTCAGAACCCCAGAGACCCTTTGCGACGCTGGGGAAGCTGAGGAAACCCTTTGCACCACTGTGAAACCACAATCTCAGGGAGCCCTGGTGACTTGTTGTGATGCTGGAGAAGCTGAGGGAACCTGGGGACCATTGTGACACCACAGAAACTCAGGGAGCCCTGGAGACCCTTTGTGATGCCAGGGAAACTGAGGGAACCTTAGGCACCACTGTGACACCAGAGAAGTTCCGGGAACCCAGGAGAGCCTTTGAGCAGCTAGGGAAGCTGAGGGAACCCTAGGCACCACTGTAACACCATGGAAACTCAGGGAGCCCTGGAGACCCTTTGTGATGCCAGGGAAACTGAGGGAACCTTAGGCACCACTGTGACACCAGAGAAGTTCCGGGAACCCAGGAGAGCCTTTGAGAAGCTAGGGAAGCTGAGGGACCAATGGAGACCATTGTGACACCACAGAAAATCAGGTAGGCCTGGAGACCCTTTGTGATGCTGGGGAATCTGAGAGAGCCCTGGAGACCATTTGTGACACTAGGGAAACTGAGGGAACTGAGGGGAACCACTGTGACACCAGGGTAATTTAGGGAGCCCTGGAGACCCCTTGTGATGCTAGGGAAGCTGAGGGACCTGTGGGGTCCATTGTGACAACATGGAAACTCTGGTAGCCCTGGAGACTCTTTGTGCTGCTAGGGAAACTGAAGGAACTCTGTGTACCATTGTGACACAAAGGAAATTTGGAGCCCTGGAGACTCTTTGGGAGGCTGGGGAAGCTGAGGGAACCTTGGGGACCCAAAATTGAGAGAAAGGGGGATGGGACCCCCCAGCTGAGCAGGAGGAGCCTGGAACCCCCAAAACCAAGCACGAGGGCAGGCATTCTGGAACTGCGGAGACGATGGGGAAGGGACAGAAGAGCAGGGGAAAGGAGGGAGCTGGGATGCCCCCAAAAAAGTGGGAGGGGGATGGGACACCCAAATTGAGTTGGGAGAAGTCTGTGGATTGGGGGAACACTGAGAAAGGGAAGGGAAGGGAAGGGAAGGGAAGGGAAGGGAAGGGA
>VZRQ01009378.1:713810-778248 GCA_013397975.1 Machaerirhynchus nigripectus | reverse complement strand
CCCCCCCCCCTTTTTTTTTCCTTCCCAGCGACTAAAAGGAAAGCATGCCTTAGGCTGGTTCAGAAGGCACCAGTGGGTTGAAAAGTCTGTGAGAATGAGCAAACCTTCTTCCTGCATTAGTATTAACCAGGATATCCTGTTCCTTGATCATTGCCTCAAGGATGAGAGGATTCTTGTATACAGTATACCTTGGTCTGTGGCTGAGAAAAGAAGAGACTTCATCCATTTTAGGAATCTTGAAGGGGGGTGGCCGTGGCAGGGGGGAGGAAAAGTTAATAGGAAACAGATTTAGCAAAATATTGTTTCTATTCTTCTGGGTGAATAAATCAGTGACTGAAACAGCTTGATAGCTGTAACCATAACCTGCTACACTGCACAGAAATAAATATTCCCTTTAGGTCACTGTCTGCATACCGTATCATATCTGTGCGCTTGGCAACAAGTTCCTGCCATGTGCAGTAAACACTTGTGAGACAGCAGACAGGGGAAGGTAGAATTGGTTTTTTTAACAAAAAATGACTGGAAAAATATCATTCCTGGATATTAGTAACGCATCACTTAGATTTCACTACACCACGTTTGTGTCCTGCGTGCATGGGTTATAATTTGATTGCCCATGCAAACATACAATTAAACCATACCTGAAAGCTACCTGAAGGTAGCTGCGCTCTCCTCAATAACTCAAGTAATTGCATACTGGACCATTTCTCTTCTCGGTTGCATTTGTTTCTTAGTACTTGTACCAGTATAAACAGCAGGAGAAAATAGCTGATGCAACATCCTCTGCATTGCTAGCTTGAATTAAGTTTGATTTTCTACACACAAAGTCATTCTCACATCTCGGGGAAATACTTTCAAGTTTGTTTAAAAACAAAACTGGCAAAGATCTGTAGATTATTTTTTAATTTAAATTACTAGTTCCTGCTTATTTTCAACATTGCCCTATAAACCCACATATCTCTGCTTTGCATTTCACACCTCGCAACATGCTTCATTAACGTCTTCCCCTGCCTCCCCAGGCCCATGTTCCTAAGGTGCCACAGCAAATGGAGCACTGAACAACTTTGTTAACTTCACGTTTTCATGCAGATTTACTGACGCAAGCGTGTTACAGAGGGGGAGTGTTGGCCATCGCCTTTACAGAGTTTCTCTAATTATTGAACTAGGACCTCTGGGGTCCAGTAAAGCTTTGCACTCTTAGTTAATAATAAAGTAACTGAACTACTCCTTTTTTATTTTCTTTTTTTTTTTCTTTCTTTTGACTTCTTTGGTACCTTCTGGCCTTTCTAAAGGGAGCCCCCACCTACTGCAGTAAATTGTAGCTGTAGCCTTGATAATGCAGTACTTTGACAATAAGGTCTCAAGGGGTGCTTACTGAAAGAGATTAAACTGTAATTAAACTGCCCTATGAGTAAGAAGGAAAAGGGAAAAAAAAGATTTGTGGTTTTCATAAAGCAGAAAAAAATACATTCACTGGTGTTTACAGCTCAGAGACTTTTTTTTCCCCCTCCATCTTGACTGCAAAACAATCTTATTTTTAGCTGGACAGAGTTTTGCAGTAGTGCCATATCAATCCCACAATCCTTTTCTTTAAAATAATTGCACCGAGTAAGTCCCCAGTCAGCATTAACTGACTGAAAAGCAGGAAAGAAACATTTAACACACAAGCATAGAAGTGGATGAAATTTACCATAAAAGTATGAATTTATGTAAGCAGTCTGCAGTTCTATGTGTGTATATATGTGTGTATCTATATGTATTAAAAGGGGCCTTAATTGAACATGCAGCTATATAATATCCTTTTGTTTAGGCTCAAAATTTTGTTGATGGGGCTGGGGGGCTTGTTTGATTGGGTTTTTTTTTTTTGTTAACCCCTCCACTTATCAGATCAGCTATTAAATATTGTGGCTTTCCAGCTATCAGTCTCTGATCAGCACAGTTAGTGCATTTTACCTTCCAAGGAAGTGCACTGTGAGCCAGCTGGAGCACGAAAAATGTAGGAGCTGGAGAAAGTCATAATTGAAACAGGCGACTGCTCCAGTACAGACAGGAAATAAAAGGAAGACGGGGCCCTTCAATGTATTAAATTAGATGTTTCAAATTCAGACAGTATCAGGAAAAAGAAGACTTATGTTAGAAAAAAAAAGGTAACAGTAAGTTCATTCAGCTGAACACCCAGCCCTCCCTTCTTCCCCCCCTTAACATGTGTTTTTGCTGGAATCTTACTCTGATTCACTGAAGGGTAGAAACTACACAGGCCCCTCTGGTTGCCAAACAGCAGAGTAGCAGGTCCTGTACTGTTACACTACCCATATTTTCTCTCCCTTCAGAAAGTCATTGGGTATTCTCTTTCTGTAAATTAAGCATGAAATTATGTTGGGCTGAGGAAACAAGATTTCAGCTGCTCACTAGTTAGAAAGAAAAGTATATTGTACCTATAGCAAAAACATAAATTGTTTGCATTTCCTGCATGTTAGTTTGAGATATTCCACCTCTCTATACATAGTGTGCGCTCGTGCCCATAAATTATGTGTACATTTCCATGCAAACTAATTTTTTCTTGCTGTACACCCACCACCTAGTGTTGCTGATTTGCACGGTTTTATCATGCCTACAGAGTTTTCTCCTCAGTTTTTCTCCTTCATGTGTGTGTGAATATGTAGAGTGCATGTATTAATGTACTATTAATGAATATGTAGAGTGTATTAATATTTTTTTTATTTCAGAATTTAAAATGACCCTATTATGCATGAGTAGCAATAGGTGAGCTCCTATGGATCGTTCCAAGCAAGTGCCACTGAAAATCCCATATTATGCTACTCCATTGTGCAGTCAGTGAATCTGCAACATCCATTTCATGTTTTGGTTTTGGTTTTGGTTTGTTTGCTTTACAATTTAATAGTGAAGTACGAGACCTAATATTTGTATTCTTTCATCTTTGCCTCTAAAGTGACCTCAGGGAAATTACTTAACGTTAGGGCTGGTCAAGATTTTTGTAAATTCAAAATATAATTTTCATTTTGATGAAAAGCATTTTTCAGTTAGTAATTGAATTTTTTTTTCTTCCCCAACCACTGAAATCTCTGTATTTTAAATTATGAAGCATAACACACACTCAAGGCCAGAATCTATTCAAGTCTAACCTATTGGATACATCTTGCTGTACACCTTGAAACCTATTAAACTTGGCACTTTAGGAAAAAAGAAATCTTTGGCTCAAAACAATTAGGGTTTACAAAGCGTATAAATTACAGCAGGAATGCCTCTAATCACTCATTTACCTTCTAAAATGCCTCAAGGGTTTTGGATTAGAAGAGAACCATTACAAAGATTAAGATGAAATATCTTAGAAGCAAATGGATGTAGGGGAAAGTATTTTTTCTGTTGGTAATTTTTTTTCATGTCATAAGAAAAGGTTTTGAGGCATATGGTATGTAAACAGAAAGCTGTTTATTGGGACAACAGGAGTTTTAAAAAGTGAAACAGGCACATGGAAAGCTGATAAAGAAGCTGGAGGAGTGAAAAAATAGATGAATCATGAGATGAAGAAAAGTCCTTAGCTGTGTTAGGGTTCTGTCCAGGTCTTGGTTGTCTCAAAAATTCTAGAAGTGCTTAAAAGTAGAGCATTGATTTTACATATTATCTTCAGTTGAGCTGTTTAGGTTGTTCCCCCCTTTTAAAAACAAGATCATTCCTTTTTTCTGACTTTTGCCATCTTATGTGCATGTTACCCTTTTGATATGTACACAAGGGCTAATTAGATCCTAGAATAATCATATGACAAGGAGGTAAAGCTTGGTAGAATGATATTTTGCATCAGTTGAGGAGGTGTTGCAACTGTTTTGACTGGAGGAAGTTATTTGAAATGAGGGATCAGTTGGTTAAGCAAAGGCACGTGTGTATGCAGTATGCAAAATCCTGTAACTGTTTTCTAGATTCCTGGAGTTCTGTCATGCTTTCTCAGTTTCTTTGTAAGATTTTCAATTTTTTTGAAGATAGAACTGCAGCACCATTTTTGTGAAGGACTCTCTCATTGCAGTTGCCTTTGTATTTTGTGCAAAAGGCATCAAGAAGGAATCAAGTGAGTAGCACAAAGGAATGCAGCCTAGATAGAACTCGAAGTTGCCTCTTGGGCTTAGAAGTTCTGGAAAGTTGCCCAGACATGGAAGAAAACCAGAACATTTGGTTGAATTCTTATTGCTGAACCATGGGGAGAAAAATTACTCAAAGTTAGGTTCTTCTTGGTGAAATCTGTGCGCTGCAGAGGTTTGAGGGATGATTAGCTTTAGTAGTTTTAGGCTTTTGGTTGTGGGTTTGGTCAGAATTTTTCCTATTTTTGAGATAGATGGGAGGTGAAGAAAGTAATTTTTTTTCTGCAGCTCAATTTTACGTAGGTGTGATTCAGTAAACATGCATGCTTGTAAAATTTTAAATGCAAGAGACTTCTGTGTTACATGGCTCCATATCTGGCAAATCCCTTTTTTATCCTGAAAGTGATGGACATCACACCAACTTGCTTTTGCTGTTAAAATTAATTTCAGATAGCATCCCTAAAACTGGGTTTGAAAACATGTGACTGTGTTAAAAGAAGTATATTTAAAGTAAGCAGTTCAGAAAAGATCTCCAATGATTCAGCTCACGACAGCCTCTTTGCAGGAAAAATGTATTGTATTGTGCCTAGGGCAAAGTGTGCTTCTGGGAAATTATTAGTGCAAAATCTGTGAATAAATGACTTGTGTTTTCTTTATATGGTGAGCAAAATGGTGTTGTGCAGTGAGAGTTGTGCTTATGTAGTGTGAAATGTAGAGGTCATACTCAGTTCTCCACCTGGCCACAGAGATCTGTGTTTCTCCAGGCCCCAGCTTGGGTCTCCGAAAAGGGAATACTCCATTTTAATGGCAGCCTCCTCAAGAATGTCCCTACAAAGCCAAGCCAAGGCTGGGATTTCCAAAGACTTAGGGAATGTTTGTAGCTTTGTGTGGGAGTAACTAAGCTGGCTTTGAGGAAACAAAATGTGCCTCTTAGGCAGCATAGGTTTCGGGCACAAAGTATTTCCTTGAAGAGGCAGACCTTCAGTAGCTATGGCCACAAAAGACCTGTGTCGGTGTGAGAGCGAGGGATCAATACAACGTTTTCACCTTAGGTTTTTTAATTGTGCTATGGGATCGTGGCATTTAGGTATTCTGCCAAAGAGACCATTTGCATGTGTAGTTGCAATGTACATTGAGGCTGGGGCAGTTTTCAAGTCCTGCTGTCAGTGGCAGATCTAGACTTGAATTCAGAACTGCTTCCAAACCGGGGTGCTGTGGCACTCCAGGACTGAGAAGCTGACGGGGCAGCATAAGAAATGCAAGCAAAACAGGCTGTTCAAAGCAGTGCTGGGTTGCTGCTTCCATCTGGGACTGGAGATCCCTCATTTGGGGAAATCCTCAGTCTCATCACTTACTGACAGATGAGAGGTGTGACCTTCTGTTTTGTTGACAGATGACTGACTGCAAGGGGATGATAAGACCTTGTAATCAACGTGAGTGCTTTGATGAGATGTGCAGCCCCAGTCCACCAAGAAGAAAAAGGTCTGAGTACAGCTCCCCAAGCTGCTCTGCTCAAATTGGAGGATTTGCTACATTCGCTCTCTGTCCAATATTCCTGCATTACCTTTGAAAGAAAGCTGGGAGAGAAGGTTAAGTTCAGTCTGGTTACAGTGTTAGCTTGCTTAAAAGATTAATCAGATAAGGGTGTTCTTGAAAACAGGCGTTTTTCCCCCTTGTTTCGCATGAATTCAAATTCAGGATTCTAAACTTTAAAAAAATAGCAAAAAATTGGTGCATTGTTTTCTGTTAGGGGTAAGGCATGTTTGTGCCTCATGGGCTTACGTCACTTTGAATAATTTATTTCTGCCATAGTCAGCGTAAATGGTTTCTGCCTGATTAACAGAAACCAGAATTTGGGCCCACAGCTTGCACAAACCTTTGTGCAATTTTTTAATAGTTTCTTATTCGCCTGCAGCAGAAGAATGAATCAAGAATTAATTAGCACATCAGAAGATTCTCACCTCAGCTTCCTGTCTTTCTTTTGTATTTCATTATTTCCCCACCTTTCAAATTGGTGTTCGTAGGCATGTAACAATATGCAGCTCTGGACTGCAGAGGCTGATAGGAAATATTCCTTCATTTACTTCTCCTGTCTTGCATTTTATGTTCGACTTGTGGGTTTGGTGCCAAACTGCCAGCAGTTGCCTGGCTTTGGGAAGAAACAGCAACCATGTATTTTTCTTGTGGCTTTTACCTGAAGTCATAATTTCAGCTAAGTCTGCAAAAAGATACATGGATCTCTGCAGACATTTTGGCAAACTTGGCTTGATTTGTAATGAAGCTGAAATCCATAGGATATTTGGGAGTTCACTGCAAAAGTTTCTCACAGCTCCGTGGGCATATTGGCTGCAGCAGGTGCCAGCTGGGTTGCCTGTTCTCCAGCCTACTTTTCACAGGCACTTAAAAAGCCAGTTTGGGGAGATGTTCAACAGCACGTGTAGGAGCCATGTGCTGGTGGTAGTCAGTGAAAACCAGGCACCTGCTCATCCCTTTACTTCAGAAAACTTCCCTCATAAATTTTGAGTCACGGTGAAGTCTCCAGAGCTATTAAATCGAGTGAGCTTGGGTAGAAAAAAAAGCAAGAAGCACCCCTGACTGGTTAGAGTGAAAACACACTCTCCTGTCTGAGCTTGCTGACACAAGGAAAAACTGTTTGTGGAAAGCACCAGACCTGGATATAGAGTGCATTACCAGAAGATACCCACGGCATTTCAGCTGCTCTGTGGTAAATACCTCCATGTAGGGGTTTTTCATTGTGATAACTGCAACGCAGTGTTTTCTGTGTGGTTTTGTGTGTGTGATGTTGCCAGGGTGCCGCTGGCGTGTCATGAAGCCATGCCCTTATTTGAGCTGGGGTGATTTGTTCCAGCATCTTTGTCCCTACATACTGTTAAGAACATTGCCAGTCTGAGTGCGTGTCCTCTCAGGTCTCTCGTGCTCATCTGGGGTCAGTTGTGTCCTTCCAGAAACACGTTCTGTGGTAGTTGAGTCATGCATTCAGTTAGGTGTCATCTTTTGTAGCATCTGATCTTCTGGTACCAACTTCTTCTTATTCAGTGCACCAACTCTGGCTCAGGGGAACAGCATTCCTAGAGTTGCTTCTTCTTTCTTTTTTTTTTTTGGTTATTTGTTTTCTATGAGGTGTAAATAGCATTTTTTGAGTGCTCACAATCTGATGACTTTTTGTAAAATGTCAGGTCAGTTTTGTTTCTGCAGTTGTACTTGGAGTTGTGTGTGACCTCCCATGCTTTATGTTCTTCTGTGGGTCTTCCCCATGTGTCTGAGAGGTGCCCTTATTTCTCTCTTCTGGCCATAACACGCCTTCTGACATCAGTTTGCTCTCTTAAACATGGCCATGCTCATTTAAGGCACAGTTGCATTTCAGCAGTGCTTCATGTGGTTCCAAATCCTTCATTACATATTCTTGTGTACAAACCCTTCCTGGGATGGAAATTCTCTTTTTTTTTTTCAGTGTGTTGGGTATTAACATCAGCAGTTGATCTGAAAAATGAGGAGGAGAAAAGGGTCTGTGGCAGACTCTGCTTTCTCAAGGGTGAAGTAAGTAAAAGGCACTGAGGAGCTGCAAGCTGATGCCAAATGATTTGATAACCTTGTCAAAGCTAATTTTCTTTCATAGCTGTTTCATAGTCCAAGCAAGACATCTTATTTAAAAATAATTTTTTAAAAAGCTATATAAAAGAATAGAGTTCTTCCCTACTTAAAATTATTCCTTCTCTCCTCCTGAGCTAGAGTGATTCTTCAGTATCTGGTTACAGTCTGCTTTAACTCAGCAGCGCCTAAATCAAAGTGATATTTAGATTCTATGAGCCAGAGTCTCCTTTCAGGCCAATAAACATCTAAAGTAACCACAGATTTACACCTAGGTAAACCCATGACTTCTAGGGGGCTATTTTGGACTTGCACCACTCTAAGTGAGAAAAGAATGTGGCAATAAACGATGACAATAAAAATGCTTTATTAAGCTGTTGTGAGTCCACTGAAGTCATAATAAGCACATCTATTTACATTAGCATCCATTAAAATGTAGCACGTGCATTAACTAATAAAAAATAAGGTTTAATGTGGATGCCAGGCTATGACACTGTTGAACTCTTGAATTTTATCAGCTCTGTGAAGCAGGTCCCATTTAACAGAGCTCTGCCTCTCGTGTTTTGGTAGTAAGCAGGAACTAACAAGTTATCTCTCCTATTTTCCTCTTCTAAGCTGTACTAAGAAATGTTCGGTGTGTGCAAAGGCCATGCACTGGCACAGGAGGTCAAATGGTGCCTGTCGCAGTCACATAAGCCAGCCTTTTAATTTCTCGTCTTCTTTATTTGTTATGGCCTGAACACACTGACAGTGCTTGAATAATCATGATGAAACTACATGAATGAGTAAGTTGCTTGGGATTTGGAATTTATATGTCGCCCTGGATGGTTTGAGTTTAGACATGCAGTACCAAACCTCAATTTACTCTTCTGTTTCCAGTATATGAATTTTACTAAAGTTCTCACTTAGTATAATCACCATTTTATATCTATGCACAGTAATAACAGTCTAATATACTGTAAATTATTGTAGGTCTCTTCCTCTAATTTGTTCACTGAGAGGAAACAGACCATTTTTATGGGAGAGAAATGAAGCAGCATTTCTCAGAAAGCAAAGTGTGCAGATGACCATCTTATTATTAGAAAAGAGGAAACATCAAAAGATGCAGAGCCGTTTGTATAATCATCCCAAACTACTGTGGTCACCCTTTCAGCAAGCCTCGTTCGGTTTTCCCACCCTTTCCTTGCATGACTCTGCACCAGGTCACTGCATGGTCTGCAGTTGCTCACTGTGCAGACCCTGAAATAAAATGCAAAAAGAGCACCGTGCCTGACAAAAATGTTCCATGCTCGGAGTCGCTGAGAGCATTGAGTGGAGGCTGCACCTGAGTGAAAGCTGTGCTGCCCGGCTGCTGACTCCAGAGGCAGAAGGGCTGCAGCTGGAGCTTAACTCAGCTTGCAGCAGAGAAATACGGATTTGGAACAGCACCTGGGGTTTATTTGATTCAATTTTTTTTTTGTTTCTACAAATAGCTGGGACAAGTGTTTTTGATGGTTTAGTTCATGCCTGCGTGTTTGGTGTGCTTCATTTAGCTGGCTACAGATGAATCTCTAGGTCTGGATTTCTTTGTGACCTTATGGTCACCTGTTAGGGGTGTCTTCCCCATCCTCCCAGGCTGTCGCAGTCTTTCTTGACAAGTTGCACTTCCAATGTTTTAAACAGCCTCCCATTAATACACATGGGTTTTTTTAACACTAAAGCTGCAGTGATTTCAAAGTTCTTACATTTTAAAGAGTGAATTTGGCACAGTGGACATTATTAAATGTAGTTTCAGCTTGTGTTACAGATATTTGATGTAGGTCTCTAGAGGAAGGCTTATAGACTGTGTGAGAAATAATTAAGTTTTCCTTTAAGAGGAACATTGTGAAGAGATTAAAAATGTTAAAGTGAAAAAACACTACATACCACTTTAATATACAGCACTGTCTATACTTTTTAAGAGTAAAACGAAATGTGGCACTTGCTTTATACCTTTATTTTGTTCTGAAATAAGCATCCACTAAAAGTAAATATTTAATTTAATTTTTTTTTCACAACTAAATATTTTATAGAATATTTTTTCTGTCATCAGAATTGTCATTTTTAAAATACAATTTTTATGGGGATAAATTGTAACTAAAACTATGCTACTACTTTTATCTTCAAAAACCTCCACTATAAAACAGGAAGTATCTCGTTATTTTCCCAGTTGTAAATATCTTATTTCCAACTATCAAAGAGTACAAAAACGACATATAGAAGAGGGAAAAGAGACCACTGAAGAGACAAAAATAAAAGTACCCTTTCTTCAAGGGAAAAAAGTATCAATTTTTTGCTAATCAATCAGCATCTGCATTGTTTCTTTTTCCCCATTCCTGTTTAATTGATGTACCTATCAGTCACATAGTGTCAAAGCTGGACAGAAATGTGCCACGTGGATCTTCCAGTCCTCCTTCTCTTCCTCCTTGCACAGAAAAATCCTTTTTTGTATGGCAGAACCTACCACCACTTGACACTGCTACAGGAGCTGCCCAGAAAAAAAAAAGTATTTTTCCTTTGTAAAATTGACAAAAAAAGCTGAAAGTTTAGGGCCCTCAGCATTTTGCAAAGTATTGAACCCTTAATACAGTTTGAAGAATTGTGTATTAAGCAGCAGGATAACTGGAATACAGTGAAAAAAGAGTTTGAGGGAAGAAGCAAGACGAGAAAAAGTCAGAAATTATGAATAATCTTTTAATCTAATTCTTCTTCTTCCTGTGTGCATTTTCTTTCTTTTTTTCCCCCCTCCTCTTTTTAGAAAAAGTGCCATCGCTGCAATGAAGCGCTGAGAAAATTGCCGTGCAGTCAAGCCCCAGAATTATTACCATACCACATATAGGGTTACATAAAATGAGGTGTTTTTTTCCTTAAATCCTAAGATTGTTCATTCACACAGCTCACGCATTATAATCAAATGTGAACACAGGAAAACGGTCCATGGGATCAGCCCTCAGTACGACTGTAATTCCCAGTGAGGTGGGTGGAAGTCTGGATCATAGTGTGGCAGGAGAATAGAAGCCCTTCTGTTCTGAGATGGACTTATCACATGGTTAGCAGCTGGAATTTATGTGAAGTCTTATTAAATAAAACAGCAGTAACCAGTCACCTACTGCTGCAATATACCTGGAGGTACAGTACCTGAATATTTTCAGAAGCACTTGACCTTTCTCCTGATTCTGCATCTGTGTATTTTCTTTTGCTTATACTTGACAGTTTTTGACCTTCTAGTAAACTTTTATTCTTGTTTTTATTACAACTTAAGATTGTGAAAATTTAAGGGTGTGAGTTATATGATGGCAGGTTTGTTAAAAGAAGATTAAGACATGCCCAGAGAACTTCTTTCAAATGCAAAAACATTTAATTTTAGGTTTTATTTTATTAAATTTATTTTCATGCACATATATATTTACGTACACATTCATATTTAAATATGAATGCATGTGTATATACTTCTTTTTTTTCCATCTCGAGTTGGTGGGTAGAACATCTGGAATAGTTGTGTAGAACAGAAGTGTGAATGGAAACAATACTGTACTTACATAATAGCACAGGATATTTCATTAAAACAATTCCAGCATATTAAGAGTTGGCAAATTACAACAGTTAAAGAACTGATCTCCATATGGGAGCACTTAGTCCTTTGAAATATTATATTATTTTTAATTGTGTCTCATTCAGTGAAGGGATTATAATTTTGAAGGCAGTGGGTCACAGCACACCAAGCCACTACATAGCCAACAGTGAAATCCCTGGATTATTGATGTATCCCCTGGTAATTGTAATTTTGATATTTTATAGAGTTTATTAGTCTTGTGCAGGAGGTGCAAAGACCAGGCTGTTTATCAAAGCAGAGAGGAGAACTCTACAGAGTGTCTGCGCTTGCCCTGAAGCAGAGTCTCTTGCTGCAGGACCTCCAAGGGCTTTTGAGATTAATTTCTCTAAAAGAAAAGGTGATTTTCTTTCTTTTAATTTTTTTTTAAATTTATTTAATGCCAGTGCAACTAGAAACAACCTGGCCAACCCCTTCTTCATTGCCCTGCCAGAATTTCTACCCAGGAGTTTTTTTCTGAGACACCTTGAAGAGGTGTCAGCCATGGGGAGAGTCTGGCTTCTCAAAACCTGGAGACTGCTCCAGAATGATGCCTCAAACCTAAGTGGATATAGGCCAGCTGGAAGGGAAAATGATAAATTAAAGCTGGCAACCAGGCTCAGATCATGGTATGAAAAAAAGACAGGCACACCAGACAGTTCACATAGCATGGAGTTCATCTGTGACATGTCTCCAGTGGCTGGTGGCAGCTGGAGGTGCTGGAGGTGGGACGCTGCTGCTGCCTCGCTGCTGCCTGCCATTCCTGCCGGACATGGACAGGCCCAGAGGGCAGCTCCTCCAGGGCAGGCTGACCACGTCAGCAGGTTTTCATGTCCAAGCAAATACAGAGCAACTGAGAAAAGCTGTTTTGCCTGCCCCAGGAGTTCACTGAACTTGGTCACAGTGGTGGAGTTAAGTCTGCAGGAGACGGTGAGTTAGAGGTGAGTGAATGGAAAGTGATGAAAGAACAGAGTGGCACAAAATACTGGTTTCTTGCTCCTGGCTTCTGCTGGTTTTATCTCTGTGCATTTTATTGAGTGAATGGATTAAAAGTGCATTGGAAGAATATGTCACACCTCAGTGAGAGGCTGGTTAAATTCCTAGACAGGATGCCCAGCCCATGGCCAGGATTTTCCCTGCAGGAGCCAGTTGACACGCACATACTTTCAATCTGTCTCACTTTTGCTATAAATGGGCCAAGTCTCTCCCAGCTATGCTGAGGAAAGTTGAAGAAAGTCTCGGAAAGCAATTTGTGCTTTACTTTATGTTGTCAGATTTCAAGGCAGTAGAGTTGGTAAAAGTGTATTGTTTGCAGCCTGGACTGGGTTCGCAGCAGGCAGCTCCGATAAGCTACGCCTGCCCTGGAGAGAATGTTATCTAAACAGCAAGCAGTTTATTTCTCTGTAAGTAAGGAAAGGGATTGATACTGACCTGTTGAAGTAAATGACTATTGTTAAAATAAATTATTTTACCCCTAGGGGAAAACTGAACATCTATTTTCTGGTATGGCAGATTAAGGCACGTGTGAAATATAAATTATTATGTCGCTGTCTACCTTGCTCCCTGTCGGCATGCTGGTTTCAAAATGGTTTGTGGCATGTCTGGGGAGCCCATGCCAACCATTTTCAAGTTTCCTGTCCATTTTAGATATTTCAATAGAGACCGTGAACTAGCCACATCTCAGATGTTACAATATCCTGTTTAGTATAGAAACCATTTAAAGATACTGTTTTGAAAAAGATAGATGAAAACAGCCCTGATCTTTTCTCAGTGAAAACTTATGCCTATGCTTCAGAAGACTTTTCTATTGTTGTCACTTCAATGGTAATTAATTTTTCCCTCTCCTGCACATTCTCAGAATTTGCATGGCACATCCAAGCAGCAGCAGGTAACCATTTCTTTAAAATTCTGTGAATATTAACCTTACAGAGAACAGCAGGAAAGATGTCTTCATTGTAATCTGTATACCAAAAACTTGGAAGTCTCAAATGCTCACTATAACTGCTAATTAACGTTTCTTCTTGTAAGTCTCCCTTTAATCGGGGAGTTTGCCTATTGATGTTGATTTTATTTCTTCCTCTGAAATGTGATGTTTCATGTTCCTTCCTTCTTCCTCTCCTAATCACCATAACCCCTAAACCCATAAGATGTCACAAAACAACAGAAAATTTGGTTTCAGGAGTTTCCTTCTGCAGCACAACACATCCAAGTTTATTCTCTTGATGTCTCTCAAATATGGCAAGGCAAGCGCTCGTTTCTAGGTCACACTTGTCCATCCTGCCTTCAGGGCTCCTTGTTGATGCAAGGATCACGGAAGGCAGGCTGGGAAGAAGATGGAGAGGTATGAGGGTGTGGGGTGTATAGTTTTAAGACTCAGAATGAGAAGGGAAATCTCTCACATAAAACGAGCCTGGGGGCAGGAGTGATGCCAAATATTAAGGTGCAGTGGCCAAGCTATTTTGGGATGCTGTTCCAGAGGTCTCTTTATTCATGTATCTGGGTTTTTTATGATGAAGCTTTAGAGAGCTGTTGGGGTGCGTTTGCAGTCTATGGTGGTGTTGGCTGAGAATTCTCACGGTTGAATGCAGCCTACAAGTCGACGTTTTGGTTTCACATAGGGATGGGAAGGTGTCTTTGAGAATCATTTGAGTCAGTCACGTATCTCTTCTCTGTCATTATTATCATGGTTTTGTAAGTAGTTTAGCATAACAACGGCATCAAATTGTTCACAAAGAAAAAGTGTAAAACACTGGTAGCGATTTTAAAAACAGTCTGAATACTGCTTTGACTTCAGTCCTTTTTAATAAATACAGCATGGTTTTTGTTTAGGAATCTGCTTGTAAGTTTGTTTTAATCACACAGACTGGGAAGCTTCAGTTGTGTCTTCAATAACTGATGCTGCTTGCAAAACTATTCTTTCCAGGAGAAGAAGCATCAGTGACAAAAACTACAGGAAAAAAAAATGTTTTTCAACTATGATTTTTCATTTTCTTCTACATAATCTGATCAGCTCCTAGCTTCTTGTTTTAGGTTCCTTCCAGTAAATTTACTTTGGAGCTCAGGTTAATTACCAGAAGGTCCTTTTTGACATCTCAACTTTAAGATAGAAGGATATTTCCATTTACTGAAATGTAAATAAGACAACTCAATTAAAAAATGAAAAAAACAAGGAAACAAACAAAACATCCAAGCAAAAAACCCCAAGCTCCTGCCACGATTAGTATTACAATGAAGCCAAACAGCATCAAAACAATTATTGGGAAGGAATTTTCCCAACCCACTACCAAAAAGAAAAGCCCCTTTTACTTTTCTATCATTCTGCAAAGTCTTCTCTAAAAATACAGTAAGCAATTATCTTTTGCAGCATACTCAGCAAACCCCAAAATTTGAGGCTATTTAAAATTATGTCTAGTGACTAAAGTCCTCATGAGTGATCTTCAAAATTTTTTCAGCTTACAGAGTTGACTTATCGATTTCTGTATTGATAAAGATCTGTTTGATTTTGATTTATTCGCATCTTTCAGGCTATGTAAGTTATCTGAAGATGGGATAATGTTAAGAATGTATTTCTGTTTTGCAGAAGATCTGGTGTTTCTTTCTGCTGTTCTTTTTTCAGCGCTTGGTCTGCCTTACTTACAGTGCCTGTTACTGAAGATATGTTTGCTATCAACCTCTTCCAAAGTTACTCACTTGAGTTGTATCTTGTGTACAACAGATCATGTTCATCTTTCATTCTTAATTAAAGGGTAGATATTCTTCTCCATTTGAAACACTCAAGGATTCATTTCCTTCCTTAACTGTCCATACATTAGGTTTTTAGTTTGCTGTCACTCTAGATTTTCTTTGCTCTGGAAAGGAAAATTCAGTCTGTATTGAATCTCTTTAAAGACACCTTCAGGGCTTTTTTTTTTTTCCCCTGATAAAATGGAAAAGGTTTTTGACATTTGGATTTGATGAGATTTCCTCCTGTGGAAAGGCACTTGTGGCCATCTGTTAAGAAGCAAAGAGCCCGTAAGTCCAAGCTTGCCCAGATTGATGAGGCTTGTGCTGTGCAAGCAGACTGACATTAGGCAGTGGCTCATTTGTAGCATCTGTACCATGCAAAGTAACATTTGATCAAGGAATCAACATCAGACAAAATGCCAGCACTCAGAGGCAGCTCCTGTGGCCTCAGATCCCTGTTATAGAGGCCTTCAGCATAAGGAGCATCCCCCTTAAATTAATCAGTTACCAAGAAGGCAGAATCTAAGCTTCCCAAAACATAAAGAGTGAAATCAGGTATTACATTTGCTCTGAGAAAACCATTCGAATTTATGGTTTTGCAAACTACCTGCACATCCTGCTTCTCCAGGGCAGTGGCCTTTTAGAACAGGCTGGGAGGTAGCATGGCTGTTTCAAAGGGAGCAGCACCAAATCAGAGCACCGCCAACTCTCTCATACTTTGCAAAATCACTGCTGGTCTCTCTTGGGGCTAAGCTATTTGTCTCACTATTGCAGGAAAGTTTGCTTTGCAATTTGTGGAGTTGGGCTAATGAATCAGTTGGCTTCACACCTTGTTCTCTAGTCATTCAGCGGCAGCATTTCTTTCAAGAGACAGATGTAATCCTAACTGTCACTTTCCAGTTTTACCTGGTGGATGTTACACAGTAGTCATGCAGTGCTGCTCTTGGAGACTTGATTATGTTGTACAAGTAGCCTCAGAACAAGAATCCCCTGTGGGACTTTTGTAGAACAAAAACATAATGGTGCTTTCCAGAGGGCTCTCCGCTGTTTTGCTGAAGTCATCAATTCCTGTAATTTCTGAGAATTCAGGCCCATGTTTAACAGTTATCACAGTTCATGAAAATCTGAAATATCCAGCATGGTTCTTCACAATTAATTTCAGGAACAAGTTTTGTTTGTGGATGCTTAGTTAGGATAGCCTACGTAGCAACACGAGTGCCTCATACATAGGTGGGACGAAAGAAAGGGCCCTGCTTTGAACTTTTGGGTCTCCATGAAACTTGCACTGCATCTCTTTGCTAGATGCACCCAAGTGTTGGACAAAGAGACAAAAAGCACCATGTTTGCATGGGAACTGGAAACATCATGGGATTTATTTTTTAACTGTGTGTCTCTTTCTGTAAGCTCATCGTAGAGAGGTTTGGGTTTGTTTCGGTTTTACTGCTACAAGGAGTTTTAAATAACAAAAGCACAGAGGTGGGAAATTTTCAAGGAAGATAAATAGCTTTGAGAGTAAAATGAGAGACATTTCTGAACTGTGGAACATTTGAGGGATATGCTCCCTGCAGAAGCTGAATGCAGTGGAATAGAAATACATCATTTGAAATAAGAGCTAGCTTATCCCCACAGTGGAGGAGATTTCAATAATCTTTTAAGCCTTGAAGGCTTCAACTAGTTTCAGAAATCTCTCATCACTGCCGGATGGACTTTTGTCATACAGGAAAATCATGAGGGGTTTGGCAGCTGAAGGAAAAGGATGCCTTCTGTTTCTGTCAGCCTGCATGCAATGATTCATCTTGTCTGAGGGAAAGGAAAACCAAATCAGTGGGGTTCTAGTCAGAAATTAGTCACTGTGAGACAGTGTTTGATCGGTGGCCCAGGGTTGGGATTTTTTTGTTTTGTTTTCTTACCCGAAGTCATGTGACTTACTCTCCATATTTGTTGTTCCTACCAGGGGTTCCTGTTTCTAGCAGGACACTTGGCTTGTTATGGAGTTGATTAGTTTTAATCCTTTACCTTATAGAAAAGGGAGTTGCATTGTGGATTTGAAACTCCTGCTTGGCATCAAAATTAGTCTTCCTGCAGCTGATGGTATTGAAGAAGAAGTAGTGATATTCTCATCAAATAAAATAGAGATGAGAATCAACTGCAAGTTCCTCTCATGGTCTGGTCATTCATCTTTTCCCAGCTTACATGATAAGTATAAATGAAGTATAAGAGTGTGATATGCCAGTTGGAGTGACGAGGGGAGAAATTAATTTGCTACTGCATTATAGTCATTATAGATGGAAATTTTAAAAAATATAAATTTGTGCTAAAGTACAGGATTACGAGTTTGGAAGGTTAACATTCATGTAACAACCAAAGGAAAAATCATATCTAGCATAAAGGCACAGGGCAGCAGTGACTCACACTGCTGCAGCCTAACTGGGCGATGTCCCCTCCCTCCCTGTATACTCATACAGTGGTCACTTTCAAATCCCCTTGAAGGTGCTATGGTTTCATATATTCACTTTCTTGACAGCCTGTTTTATTCTAATGTATTCTGTTGACAGTGTCACAGAGATCTAGACGTGCTTGTTCCTGCTCTTTCCAAGATCACTGTTCACAGAGAGGCTGAGGAGACAAATCAGGCAAAGTCCTCTCATGCTGCTATGGAAAAGCAGTGGGAGAGGTTTACACTGAGTTGTGGGTTCATTGCAGCAGATCTCCTGAGTCCTTTTCATCTCAGTTGAGTGAAATATTTGCTACATAACACTTTTTGCTGTGGCATACTTTTGAGACATGAATATTCACATTGAGAGCATTTTATCAGAGCTCCACTGTTCATAGCGATGTGTTTCTTATTGCTTATTCATCTCATGCTACAAGAAGATGGACATTTCAAATTATCTGGAAACACTTTTTGCACACCCAAGTGGGATTTCTAGATATCTGAACCCTCTCTGTCTGCTTACTCAAATCAGAAGGTTGGAAAAGACTTCCAAGATCTTTAAGTCCAACCTTCAACCTAATACCACCATGCCCACTAAACCATACTGCAAAGTGCCACATCTACTCATTTTCTGAACATTTCCAGGGATGGTGACTCCACCACTTCCTTAGGAAGCCTGTTCCAATGCTTAACTACTCTTTCAGTGACGAAATTTTTCCTAATATCCAACCTGAACCTTAGCTGGCCATTTCCTCTCATCCTGTCACTTGTTACCTGGGAGAGGAGACTGACCATCACCTTGCCACCACCTCCTTTCAGGTAGTTGTAGAGAGTGAAGGTCTCTGAGCCTCCTTTTCTCCAGACAAAACACTCGGTGGAGAGAATAGTGACTGGACTGACTAGTTGGACTGTAACCCTAAAAAGGGGTCAGTTGAGCTTTCCCCTTGAAAATGCTTTTTTTCCAGCCTAAACCCTATACCATCCTGATGTGTAGAGGAAGAAAGAAGAAACTTTGTTTTTTGTGGGACACAGGAAAGAGGAAGAAGACCAAAGTGAGGAACAAGCATTTCAAGACTCATACCATGCAAAAGCAGTGCACATCAACACAACCAGGACAGTCACATGCACAGAAGTTTCAAAACATTTTATGGACAAAATTTATTTTTTTAAAAGTCCTATGAACCACAGTGGCTCTCTGTAGTAACAGCCTGAATGGTGTTTCTCCTTTAATTTGATTTAGAAATACAAATGTCAAACCTAGTTTTCTTTAATTGTGTAGCAACGGAAGAGAGTTCACTCAGGAGACAGAAGAAGGAATAAGTCTGGGATATGTGGCAAAGACAAGGGTTATAATGGAAATTAATTCTGTACCATGTTAAATAATATTACCTTAAATTTGCAGCTTTGGGCAGTGGAGCTGAATTTCTATTTTATGGCATTTTTTACAAACTAAAATATTTTAGGGCTTGGAAACTGCTCGGCTTTAGTAATTCAGCTCAGGAAATGTGCTTCCCTGCTATCAAATGCAGCAGTCTGTACTCTGCATTATTAGCCATGGCATGGTGCATGCAGACAGTTCTTGTTTGCTGCCTCTGCTGAACCTTTCACATCAGCTCATTTATCTTTCAGGTGTTATAATAATTGGCCCTCAATCAGTATTCCATTATCCTAAACAGGCAATTATCCACATTGTCACTTTTGCATTTGCTCTTTTGACCCAGAGGTCAGGGAGGCCTAGTGTAACTGAATCCAACAAAATTATTCCCTTACCTGTCATATAAATAGTCATCCTAGCAAAACGAGACCCATGGGGGCTTTTGCTGAGGTGTTGAGAAGGCCAGTCTAACTCATTCCTTTATTCTGCTCTTTAAGGAATGCAGTACTGTTTTGGCACTCTATCAAAATAAAACAAAGTTCCATTTTTTAGCCTTCTTTTTTTTTTTCCTCCTTTTTTTAAGTGAGCACCCCTGCACTTACAAATGCTTCTTTGTGGCCTACTTTATTGAAATTTCCATTCAGGTCTTCCATCTGTTAGCTGTGTTTACCACTATTCCTGGGGAAAGAATTCTGCATTTCACCTTCGTTTGGGGGTGTAAGGTCATAAAACTGTCTGGATTATTTCAGCTATATTTATACCTGAGTTAATATTCCTTCTTTAACAGGTTTAAAGCTTTTAATTCCCCAGTTCATTATTCATAGTGAGTGAACTGAAGTGAACGAAGTTTTTGTATTATAAAGAGGAGAGCTTTTGGTATTCAAAAAGTGTTCTGTAAATGTGGATTGTAACCCTCTTCACCCCAGCTCCCCAATTCCGATTAGGCTCATGTTTCATGCCCTCTCTCCCTCCACTGCTTACAGCCAACAAATGCCATGTTTTATTTAACTAGCTCCTGTAAATAGTTTGTGTGGGTATGCTCTAGGGCTGTATTTACAAATGTGGTGGTTGTGCACATCCTGCAGAAGCTGGCAGCGTGGCAGGGCCCACTGACACCAAGTGCACGGGAGCAAACTGTAGAGCCCCCTCATTTGCACGGCCTTGGAGAATTAGTGTCAGGCCATCATGGAGCCTTTGGTATACAGCTCTATCCCAGGAGGAGGGGATATTCCTGTTGCATTGGAGGGAAACTACATCTGAGAATGGTGGAGGGATTTTTCTGAGGTTGCAGCTGTCAAAGGAAGGAAGCAAACCTTGCTTTTCCTGACAGTGTTTGAACTGCAGCAGCACGTGGTGCAATGCACAAGCCTAATGTGCCACTGCTCCCTCCTAGCTGCTATGTTTAGATGTCCATATTCTGAAATCCAAGCTACTCCAAGTAGAGAGGGTAAGGGGAGGAAAGAGCCTTACTCTGATACCAGACTTACATGTGTTTGCACCTAGCTGCAGGGTCCCAGCCTAACTCTGTCCCATCTGTTCTGTTTTGCTGCAAGGAGATAGTCAGCACCTTGAAACACTGTCCTGGCTCCTCTCCAGCAAAAATCCGGGAGTTGAAGTGAGAACACAAATGCAATTTATTTTTCTTTGTTGAAATGTTCATATTTTCCCAGTGGCAACACGACTCAATAGTTGAAATAATGTTATTGAGAGAAAAGAGCAGAGTCCCAGTGTGAATACTCTGCACGCAGGCCCTTTAAGCTTAAGCCAGCAAATGTCTGGACAATATGTAACTTACTCTTTCTTTTTTAGGAAAAAGAAAAAAAATGGCCCACAAGAAACCTCAGGTTACTTTGGGCCTTTCTCTCCCTACTTATTTATGAAAACAATTGTTCCTGCATCTATTACTCTATTGCCTTATAGCAACACACATTTCCCACTCAAGAAGTTGTGCTTGTACGTCCTTTGTCATCTTTGTAACATCCTTTCTGATATCTTTGGTGGAGGCAGTGCTTTGTGTTCCATTAGGTGCAAAAGTCTCATCCATGAATAAGAGGACAGGATTGGCCTACCCTCTACACTATGTGCAGACCAAAAGAAGGTGTAACTGGCTGAGATGTTACATGTTGTGGGAAAAGTAACTGTGTCCCTATTGTTCCAAAAAAACCCAAAAAAAAACAAAAAAAAGAAAATATTTCTGAGGTCCCAAGACAATTGTGAAAGTCTCCATCATACCTGCTGCATATCAAACTCCATAGTGGTCCTAAGAAACATCTATCTTGAATTTTACCCACACTTTAATTTTCAGGCAATTGGCAGCAGCCATTGAAAAATTTTGGCCTAGAAAATTTCTTCCAAAAAAAAGCCAACTTGACAAAATAAGTTATGACCAGGAGTGTATTTCAGAGGCAAAACAGTTTCAATGTGAAAAGCAATCCAAATTATTAGAAGGCTTAGCTAAAAACCCCTAAGTAATTAAGAAACTTGTCTCAAATTATGTAATTTGTCAATTTTCTTCTCATAATGGTTTCAGCTGGGGTAGCTTGGTTGCTCTCTGGAGTTAAACAATACTTCTGAAGTAGGCAACGTCAGAATGACTTTTCTTTCTTTTGGGAAAGAGCAAGCTCTAGTTTATTGTGGCACTTGTTGACATCTGTCCTGCAGTTTGTGGAGTCCCAAGCAAGAGAGCCACCATGAGGGGGAAAAATTTTCCCCTACTTTTAATCGCTGTCTGCCCTCACTGACAGCAGTAAGCTGAGGCGAAATTGAGGTGGCCCTTGAGTGGCTGGTTTTACACTAGAAATTGTATTAGCCCAGTGCAGGGAGTATTTTAATGTTCAGTGAGATCCTTGCAGTGACAGCTGACGTGCAGGTCTCTGTGTCATTTCTGGGCCTGTTGATGCCTGAAGGCAGCAGGCAAACCCTGAAGATTCTGCTCAGTCTCACAGGACATAAGGCTCCTGCTCGTCTGCCAGGCAGCTTAGCTCCATTCCCAGCCTTTTTCATATTAAGGGATACTAGCCTTTACCCTGGCTTTCCTGTTTTTTAAATGTTGGGATAGTAAAATCTTCCAGAAGTATCCTCAACATACAATTAAATATTCAGTTGGTCATTAGCTGTCTCCTTCTGGATGAGAGGAAAAGGTCTCCTATCCTCCTGCAACTATTGTGAATGGCAGCAAACAGTGGATAATCCTAGGCTAGATCTCCAATATCTTGCACAGAAATTTGCCTTTAGGGAAAAAAAATAAATTATGCTAATTTTGTGTCTACACCAGTGAACACTAGAGTAATTTTTCCTTTCATTCTAAAGCAGATTCTGTTAGGGTTAGAACTTTTGTGTGACTATGTTGCTTTGTGAGCAGACTGGTGCATGAGCCCTGAAGTTTCGCTGTGGATTAAGGCCTGATCTGTTGACTGACTTGGAAGAGTCATCTCCTGTTTCTTTCTCCCATTTTCACCACCAAAAGAATAATAACAAATATTGCTTTTTCTTGAGCCATTTCAAGATATGCTGGGGGAAAAAAATTGCAGAAACGGGGGGCATTTTTATATTGCTTATTAGAGGTGGACATGCGTATGAAATTGAATTGAGAGAGGTGATGATACTGGAAATCTTGGCTGGGGGAACTGAGACTGTCCACAATGTTTTCATACCAAATTTGACAAATGCATAAAAATTGCAGTAGCTTCCCACAATCCTTACAGCACTCTAACTTAAACACTTTACCTGTCATAATGTCTTTCACTCTGGGCTTTAAAAAAGTTACACATGTGCTACCAAGATGTGGTCTCTTCTTGCGCAGGAATATGCTGCTTTAGTGAAGTCATGCTCTGCATATGCTAGCATAATGGAGGGGAAGAGTCAGGCTTAGCTTTTTGAAGATTTTCTGATCTGCATTTTATATGTGAAAAGCCATCTTCATCCACACAGTTGTGTAATGGCAACAAAACCCCTATATATTGCGCCTGGTGCACAGTAGACAGATTTTGCAACTTCATATACGTCCTTCTGGGGGACTCTTAAATGCTCACTATCCACTTTAATATCAGAGAGGGAGATTTTTGTAGTAGTTCATCTTAAAAAATGCGAAACCCATCAGCAGCTGTGATGTCATGGCCTGCATAATTTATGAGACCTTTCTCCCACCCTTCCTCTCTCTTCCTCTGACTTAGCTGGTCTTTTCTGTGCTATGCATCCACTTAGCTGTGTGTCCTTTAGGCGTATGGAAGAACAGCAAGGGAGTGTGTGCAGAAGCAAAGAGGTAGGGCAAAGAATGCAGGCTCCACTCAGTAACAGGCAAATACAAATGCAGAAGTTAAGTGAGATAAGATCTTTGTTATAAATGAAGGGTAGCATGCACATAATAAAATTTAAAATTGAAAATAACCAAACCAACACAATACACCAAAACACTGTGCGCACACACACGCACACACACATGCTCTTCCCTTGGAGAGAGGGTGAGAGAGAGAATGGAGAAACCACAAATGAGGAAAGTTAGTCATGTTGCTTAATGAACTACTGGAAGCTTTTCAGATACTGTGGTGATGAGGGAAATGTGCATAGAACAGTATAATGTTCCTCATCTGATATTATCTAGGAGTTCAAAAGAAGCAGCAGCAGCAACACAATAAAGCAGCTCTCTGGTATGTTATTAAAAGGTATCTTGAGCTTTCCTGCTTGACAGATATTTCTTGTTTTAAGTTACACTTCTACTTCCAATATTTAGACCCAAGACAACAAAGTAATAATTGAGCTACTGACTAGCTAACACAATGCATTTATGCAAACCAGTTATTCTACAGTAGAAACAGCTTGCTAATGTTATACCTCTGGGAATTAAAGTCCTCAAAAACTGCAGTATTCTGTATCTGTGTGATTGCTGTGTTTTAAATTTTTTTTTGTAATTTCCCACCAGTTTGTTCAACAAATAACCAGTCATTTCATATTGCAAAGGCACAATGGGAATGAAAATCTGCATTGCTACTTTTAGATGCCAAGAAAGAAAATTATATTTACTCTTGTTCCTGATGCAGTGTAACGAAAGTTTGTGTTTTGCATCATGCTGACTAAAACTAATGGGAATAGTCCATGTCATCTCAGAAGCAGTTGTTCTAGTTTGCTGTTTTCTACCGTCTCTTGTTGGTTAGATTGCCCGTAAGCATGACTCAGCAACATCAGCCCTCTGAAATATGGATGAAGCCTGGTTTGTATCTAAATTTAGTATGTCTCTGCAGGGTGCCTTGTTTTGTAAAGAGAAGTATGAAATACTGGTCAGAGTTCTCCTTGCAGAGGACAAAAGCTCCATGATTGCTCATAGCAGGGTATCAATATTGGAGACATGGTCTTCATGAAGCGCACACAAAGTGGCACTGGAAAATCATGGTGTGAAATCCTTTCTTCTATAAAACCACCCTGAAATTTTGTAAAAGTTTTGGTACCCAGGCTTTGCTATTGCAACAGCTTGATGTTTTACATTGATACATGTAATTAAAGATATATATGAATCACATTTCCTGTTATGAAGAAGCTTGGAAACTAGATGAGCTGTGAGCTGAGTCTTAAGGCATGGCTGTAGTATTACACAAAGCTATCAATAGAGAGTGAAATATATGTGATGCAGTTGGAAGTGTGAGGAGGAAGGGGACAAGTGTGGCTGCAGGAGTGGATGGCACCGTAGAGAGCTACACACATTGGGTCCTGTGTACTCTGATGCCTGAGGTATCCAACTCAGAGTTAGCTCATATACTTTAGAGTCCCTTGGTGCCTTGTGACTAAAATCAGTAGGGTTTTTTTAAAAATTTACTCTCTTACTGATGAGTGCATTAGTGAACGTATGTGAGATCATCAGCTATTTTATGGAGTTAAGTTTGAGAGTAACTCAAGAGGCAAGAATATCTGTTTCTATGATCTGTTTTTATTTATGATTCATCTCTGACTTCCCACTCTCACACTCTCCTTACTAGCTTGCCAGTTGTTTAACCCAGGTGCTACTCGACCAGGATCAGATACCTCCTTATTCATTAAAAGTATGGTGGGATCTCAAGTGACTCCCCATAGTCAGGCTCTGAGGTCTAGGTTTCTCCCAGAACACTGCTTCTCCAATGGCACACAGCTTTGAGGCTGATGTTCTGCAGGAGTCCTCACTCAAATAGTGGGATAGCAGAAATCTGGCAGAGGTTCCTATGCTGAATAAATTGTTTCTGTTATCACTAAGCTCTTTCTTTGTATTTTCTTGTCTTTCCTGCACCTTGGATTTAGCAGTTACCTGTGTGAATTGTATTATATCTGTTACATTATGTTAGCTTATTTTTTTTACTGTAACTCACCTCAAGCTGCTTTTATTGGAGAAAAAGCATCGTGTGTGATCTTTTTACCTCTCTGTTCTCCTGCTCAGAAATATATCCCAATTTAAACATTAGCAAAATCAAACATTAACATGGGAGTTAATGTTTTAAAATAATGATCTCCTGCCGGAAGCCTGTTGGTCCTGACATGCTGCCAACTACAAAATCTAAATGAAGTCAGAACCAGAAGAAAATAAACTTACTCTATTTTCATTCTCTGCTAACATCTTTTGTGCTATCTGAAAACTTGATCACTATATTTTTTGGTACTGAGTTCTTTCAGTAATGGATTGCAGGTGCCACATTTCAGCTAAACAATATTTAGGCTACTTAGTTTTATTGTTTGGTTTAATTTCTTGAGTGAGTGATTTCACCAGGTCATCAAAGTTTCTAATTCCCGTTCTTGCAAGCAACAGTGAAGGGAATTGCAAATATGAACTTTGGAGAGATGGTAGGTATTACAAATATGTGTAAAAGAAAAGTTAGCAGCAAACTATTTGAAATATATGCATGTGTCCATGAAGACATTGTCCAGAAATGTCATTACAAGTGATTGCAGTGATAACTTTTAGGGAATTGAAGAGACACTTTTTATTTCTGTAACAGTGTGTAGAGCGTAAGGGCTGTTGTCATCGTATAGAATATAATATCCAAAAGTGAATTAGAGGGCTTGTGGTAAAACAAACCTGGGAATTAGCAGCAGATGATTCCGGGACATGCAGTATCCCAGAGTCTGACCACCACATAGACATGAATGATGACCCTGAGCATGATTTTTAAAACTGAGTGGGTGATATTTGGCATTTGGAGCAGAACTTGGACAGCCTATAGCATGTAGTGGTATACGTAGCACAGCAGTGGGTTGTCCTGTTCTGGAGAACACTTTGTAATGATGTAAGAGGCAATAAGCAGGATTATGAATGCAACAGGGAGACATAACTGTGAATTTTAATTTTGGGTTTACTTGGCCTTTGGCACATGATTTCATTTCCCATAGACAATCTAAGCTCACTATAAAGACTACCATGGGACCTGGATGCACTCACTAATGTAGGGTGCGGCAATTTCCTGTCTGTCTGATTTCAAATTATGATTAGTATCTAGTTCTCTTATGGAGGTTACTTCACTGATCATTATTCTGAAAGTATTTTTGAAAGAAATTCTTTTAGATACTTAATACAGTATGTGCTTAGAAAAGTTACCACCAAACCTTTTAAAATAAATTCATATGTCCATCAAGACATTGTCCCGAAATGCCACAAGTAATTGCCTAAGAAACATATGATTATTTTATCTATAACAGACTTTCTGTATCCTCTCCTAGAAATAATTCACAAGGAAAAGTGTTTGATTTGTGTAGTTTGACTTGCTATTTATGAGGCTTGATACAAGTGTGAAATTTTTTACGACAGTTGGATAATATTAAATAAATTAAAAGCGTTTACTGTCTTCCTTATGGATGATGACATATGTCTTAAATTGCTAATGCATACAGAATATGAAAAATATAAAGTATTATTTCATATTCAAATGATAATCTGAATAATCTCTCTTAGTTTTCATTCAGTACTTCCTCTTTCAAAACACTGTACTTCACAGGCCTCAGTTCAGGGAAGAACTTCAGTCTGGGCATAAATCTAATTAAAGTCAAGATTTAATCCCCTTCAAGCAACAAGCATGTATTCAAGGCTTTTGCTTAATTGTGGTGGAGTAAAGGTATGTTTGAAATTAAGCACAAGCGCAGCTATTTTGATGAACTGGAGATTTATCTTGGAGCATCAAACCTACTATGGAAAATTCATAAAGTAAGGATTGCCTCCTAATTACTGTGCTCATTTCAGCAAGTGCTGTAATCATAGGAACAAATTTACATAGTATTTACCAAGAGACAAGAACCTCTGTATGCTTCTAATGGCACGGAGCTGCAAACTGAACACACACAGACAACATCTAAAGAAAAATGCTAATGAAAAAAATCCTACTTGTGAAATTATTATGGAAAGATGATGGCTTAATGCTTTTTACAGGACACTAATACAGCTTACTATTCCAAATAGCTATGAGTACTTTCTCTTCACATTGTTGATGTACGGAAAAAGGCTATTTAGTATCTAGTTGTAAGAATTTCGAAGGGATTTTGGTAGATACCACAATGCTATATAAAATAAAAGACCTGCCAGCTTTCTCTTACCCCAAAGATGGCATACACTCTCCAGTGTACCTCTAACTGCCTGCCCAATAGCCCACAGTAATCTGGCTGAATTAGCAAGTGTTAGTGCTGCAGCGCATCCTTCCTCTTCCTCAGTGGCATTCCCAGGTCTGAGTCATGATTGAAGGTGTGCTTAGAAAGGAGTATGTTGGGATTGCACAAGGGGAAAATGGCTTCCTTTAGAGACCCAGATACATGGACTTTTTAACTTCAATTAAGAGATGAAATGTCTTGGCACATGTACAAAGAATTTGTGTTCCAGTTGAGCAGCAATGCCTGCTGGTGAGATCAGGGCTGATCCAAGTGCCTTGATGACAGCTTATATGGCTCTTTGGCAGAGATTTGTTCTTCCCTTGTAGTTGCAGGATGTTAAAGACTCCCACTGTCCAGCCTCTACAGACAGAGCCATGGGTACAAACTCCTGGGCTGTCGACACTGAGAGCTTTCTGGGCTGAGTTGGGGAGGACAAGGGAAGTAAGTAATGTCTCCCAACTAATTTTGTCGGAGAGCACTGGGAAATGAAAGCTGGTTTGAACTGCCAACGTTTTCTTGTTTGCATTTTCTCATCTGCTTGATCAAAATAACCTCTATATGTCAATCCACTTAAAAGAGGAGGGTACTGGGTGCCCCCCTTGGTGTCATATTTACACCGTTGATGCATAAAGCTGCCTAGAATTAGGGGTGAGCAAGCAGATGCTATCAGCAGAGCTGGGCATGCACCACAGTGATAAGACACAAGATGTTTCCTGGCTTAACCCTTGCAGGAAGCAATGTGCAATTGTTGTGGCTCACCAGACCAGCCATGGTCTGCTCTCAGCCTCTCCCAGGTTAGTCTGCTCTTGAGGACACTGATGCTGAAGTATCCAGATGACTGGAAGGGGCAAAGGGTTTCCATGCCAGCATCCCATGCACCTCCCTTGGTAGGATTGGAGCAGTTAGTGGGGAAACTCACACAAAATTTCATACTGCTGGTCAGGTGTGTTGAGCCAGGTGTGTTCAGCCTGCCCATTTGTAATTATTACGTGTAGTTCTTAAGCAAAGCCAGCAGCATTTAAAAGGAAACAAATTTTAAAACCCCCAGAGCCTGTGCTCCTGCACAATCTTTCTCCAAAGCTGGCAAGTCTGAACTTCATTTTTTGAAGATGAAGTTCTGTAAACAAGCCATTTGTTTAATAACACGTTTGGATGTCTAATATCATATGAACTGCAACCTCTGCTTGAAGTTTCCCATACATTCTGATCCTTTGTAATAGCTCCTTCCTGTGTGCATTCCCTGGTTACATTCAGGCTTGGTCATTTCCTCAGTGATCCAACAGGGTATCTCTCCCTTTGTCAACTCCTATTTTGGCCAGGCTTACAGTAATTTAATATTTTTGGTACTGCTGTTCCTTTGCCAAATTTTGGTGGAAATAAGGCAGTAGGAAATCAAGAATTATTGGACACACAACCAAGTGCATGTGAAGTGCATAAGCCTTGTTTCATTCTTGTAAACAAGATAAAAACCTAGTAAGATGTGTCTGTTTTACACTAAATATGTAAGAGGAGGGAAAAAGTTTTCTGTTGTGAACTTGGTTGGCTCTACAGTAGAGGGGACAAGGGGGAAATGCAATTTGAAATATTTATCCTCTTTCTTTCAAAACCAGAGTCCTTAAAAATGATGTCATTGGAAAGCCTTAAATGTGATCTTGATGATAAGAAAGTACATTGCTTTTACCAGATAATAAAAATTGGACCTTTCATTACAATATAGTCTTAAGTGTGACTTGTGAACTGGCCGATTTTTAGTGGCTACTATTTTGATTTCTGTGTCAGTACTATTGAGATGCTGTTAAACTGGACACATTAGCCTATGCAAATTTACTAATTAACAGCAGGAGTTTTTCAGAGCATATATTCAGTTGTTGAGCTCTACGTTTTTGTAGATAACATATAACAGGATAAGGCAATAAAATTCTTGACTTATACATCTGATAGACGGAGGCATCCTGTCAAACCTAGCGTATGTCTGTAATGTATGGCCACAATCTTAGCACTATTGTTATTACTATTCCTACTACTACTATTACTCCTACTACTATTAGGAATTTTCTGATCAGTCTGTTTCATTTACTGATTAAATCATTCATTCTGTGGTTTTATTAAGACTTTTGCACAGTTAGGGTATAAGTATTTCTTTGTCAGTAATGGAAATAATGGCCTTGGCTCTGCTTTTTGTTACAGTAGTGCAAATCTTAATTGTCAATATAACAGTGCCAAGGAAACAGCAAATTTAGGTCCAATGTGTGTTTGCTATTGTCCTTAAGAATTAGTTTACTCTCTTCTAAGTACTTCCATTCATAAATGATGTGTCATTTTAGCAACCATAATTGCCTTCTGAAACAATGTTTTTGTTGTTCTTCTAAGGATTTCCCAAAGTTGGAGGAGTGTTTTGGTTTTGTTTAAGAAAATGAAACACAGTTTTAAACCTGGGTCAGATGCCAGAAAACATTCTCCTCTCCTCCCCCTTCCTCTTCATCTGCCTTTTTCTCTGAGCCCCATATCAACTCTTTCCTTTAACTGCAGAGCCTAAACTACTTCTTTAAAGGTCTGAGCTTGATGAAGCTTCTGGCCAGATCCCCGTTTAGTGTACACCCTGTACANAACAGAAGAACAGACACTTAAGGCAGAGTTGCATGCTGCCTTGTGTAGCTGATCCAAGATAGCAGATTCACTGTGTGCACTTAACCCATCACAAGTGTAAGTGCTTGCACTTAATGCTCTTCATACACAGTCTTAAGACGATACATTTACTTGGGATTCACAACAGGGAAAACAAAAAGAAACCTTAACTGACCAGCTGTCATGTTTCAGTGTCATGTGGTATCTCTGTGTGGTGTTGGTACTGGAACATGGATGTATTTCCCCCTCATATATGTGCATGAGGCCCCTTTGATGCCTAAGGCTAAATGTGTGTAATAAAATATTCAGGATCAGGACGTCAACTGTGTTCTGGTTTGCCTGACATTCTCACACTTTTAATCTTAAAAATTAAAAATTCCTCTCACCATATCTGTTTATTTTGCTTTCTGTTCTTTTAAAAGCTTCATTTTCTCAAAGGCAGAGGAAATAAGTTGTTGCTGAACTTTGTTGTGATAACTGGCTAGAAACTTTCAAAGGTACCTTTAAATCAAGAATTAGAAAAGTCAGCATTTTCCTTTTGTGTGAATTTTTTTCCCTACATATGAGATGTAGGTTTGTTTCACATCTGCCAAGTTTAAATCTTTTTTAGAAGCATAAACATTTTTTTAGAAATTTGAATTTAGAGAGCAATAACACTAATATTTCAAGAGACAAAGTGTTCGAGAAAGTAGAAATTATATATAAATCATTCCTTAAACAAAGTTACGCCTTGTTTGCTCAATACAGCAATTATATTGTTTTGATTTTGTATGGATAATTGGAAATGTTAACTTTATGACTTCTTTATCCAGTCTAATAACAAGTTGACTCCTGAGGTTTCTGAAAGTTTTCTCTTGTTCTTCCATTTGTATAACTTAGAGGTAGAAGATGTCAAAGAGAGAAAAACAAAGGGAGAGGGGAGGGAGAGAGAGAAAGGCTTAAAGGCTTCTTCCAGCAGTAGGTACTAGAGTCCATCAGCAATGCTACTCCTGCTGAGCTGGCAGCTGCTTCCCTAAGTTCAGAGAGGTCACCATGGTTTCTTTCCTGTTTCTCCTCCAGGCATTGAATTGCTGGGGGAGTTGGAAAAAAAGGCATCTTCCTTTCTTACCCTGCAATGTAAAGACAAAATCCTTCCTCCCTATCTAAATGTGTTCTGATGAGGCATGTAAAAGTTCAGATGTGATGAAAATTATTTGGGTTTCTGTGATACTTTCACCCAGAAATATCTGAAAGACATTACAGAGTAATTGACATACCAGGATATGCATAAGACATGTGAGGATGTGCCCTCCTGTGCATGATGAAATTGAAAATGCGAGGGTTTTCCTCACCACTGACTTACTGCTGTCTCGGGAGATAAAACAGATTATTTGGTAAAAAATTCAAAATACTGTTGCTTATAATTTAGGACAATGCAGACTAATGTATCCAGTTAAAACTCAGGAAGGAGAAACCACATTTTTAAGGAAACAGAACACAAGCTGTCTGTAGATCAAAAAAAAAGTAAGAAAATTCAATGTTTACAGAAAGAACTCCAAGAGTCTATCACTCTCCATACATGTTCCTCATAGTGCAGTATGCTGATGGGTCTGGTCCAGGAAGATCAGCCTGGATGAAATAGCTCAGTAAATCAATTCAGTTGCATTAAACCCCGATGTGGGCTTGTATTCAGGACCAGAGAGTTCTGAATTTAGGTAGATGAAAGGGGGGACTCTAATTGTGACAAAGGATGTGTTTAATGCATGTGTAAGTAGACTTCTTGAGATCACACCTTTAGTTTCTTTGGGTTAATTTTCCTACTTGCACCTTCCCAGGAAGCCCTACAATAAAGACAAAAGCCTATAGCTATAAAGTCTCCTTCCTTGTGGTTGTGATTCAAATATTTGAAGTTAGTTTGATTTTTTTTTTGGACACAAATATGAATTTTTATCCCTTGTTTTGGCATTTAAAAGGGGTTAGAATCTTATTTAGCAGTCTTTCTCTGCCAGCTAATCATATATTTCACATGCTTATTTTTCCCTAATTATTCACTTACCAGACTGTAGCAGCTTTGAACTGTTTATATATAAAGTCTAGTGTTTGAAAGAGAGTAAGTTGTATTTAAAATTTCCCTCTGTTTTTTAAGTACATAAACTCTCATGCAGTGCCAAATATGCCTTTCCAGTATATAATAATAGGGATCTAATTGCACCAGTTTCCCAAGGGGCACAAAAGTAGAAAAGCAGAGCCTGTGTGGAAAACACCCTTTCTTTTTCGCCTTTGGCCGTGACAGGCTCCTACATACAGAATGAAATTCCATCCTCACAGAAGTCTATAGCAAAGATTTCACTGACTCCAGGGGGGCTGGAATTGGGCCCACATGCCTGATTTCAGGGTGTGATTTTGGTGATGAAGCAAGCTTTAAGGAGTGGGTAAGAATATTCACTGTGGAAGGAAGTTATTTTCATGGGTTTTCTCCAGCCTCTCTCACATGCTGGAATAACTTTCTCCTTTGGCGTATCATTCCATCTTTCTGAGGAAGACTAGAAAAAGCACTTACTAAACAGACACTCAGTTCTTCTGGAAAAGCTCAGTGGGAAAATCTGCTTCTTAACTGTGTGTGTACAAACTTGGTAGCACCCATGGCAAAGCAGCAGTCCTTCTGTGAAAAAGAGACAATTATGACAGGAGTAAGAAGCCTGTTTTAGCCTGCTGGTGCCCCAAGATCTGCCGATTTGAAATCATGTTTCCCAGCAGATCACTGCCCTCAGAGTGCAGCTAAGGGGCCATGCTAATATTTCCTTCCTGAAGGGAGAGAGCACATTGGGTTGTCCTTAATGTGAACTGCATGAACTTTTGTACCTTTTCCTTTTCTTCTTGTCTTCTCAGAAGGAGGAGGATTTGACCCAGTATAGCCAAAGCATGCTGTTATGCAGGACTGGCTTATAAACAACATTTAATAAAGATTTCCCTTTCTAATCTAATACTTGTAAGAATAATGTGGTTTTCATTGATACTGTACTAAGTCAGGTGGTCTCACTTTATTACTACCAATATATTTAACCATACTTTGAAGTGTGAATTCCTGGATCTCACCAGCTCAGTTTTTCCAGTAGATGAAGCTCAGGCAATAAGGTTTTCTGGGTGCATTTTTATTTCATCTCCTGTTTCCCTAGTGTCAGCTGTTACAACCTCAGCCCAAGTAAAAAGTTTCTAATTTGCTCCCCATCCTGTTTGTATACGGACAATCAAATCCTTGTTTTGGAGCTATTTGCTGGGGTGTTTGCTGGGATAGCTTCACTGCTGGAAGATGGGGTTGCTGGATGTGTTGATCTACCTTTGTGTGTTACCCTGCCCTTGAGTTGCATGGGAAACACTACTGAAGAACAGGGTGCAGACATTGCCATTCCCTCTTCTCCGACTTGTCTTTTTTTCCATCACCCATTGAAGGAACCGAAATAAAACTGTGTACACAAGTCATCAAAAAACCCACAGAATGCAAGTTTGGGACTTGGTTGTATTTGTTAAGTCTACACACCTATGTATTATAGTAGCGTTGCATGTTAAAGCATTCATGTTTCCTGATTAAAAAGCTCATCTAAACTACATCAGTGCTTATCTTTTACCATTCACTCAGTGCCCTACGTAGTCACACACAAACAGGCAAAACAGTAACTAATCAGACCTTTTAGAGCCGCCTAACCCACTTTTTGTCTTTATTATGAAACTAAGATTTGGTCAACTGAGGTCAAGTTGTGCACTTAACACAGCTTCCATTATAGTCAGTGAACTCTGTAACAGAGAGTAAAGTCAAAATATAAACAGAGAACATTTCTGCAGCAGCTCTGGGCTGGGATTAACTTGGATCACCTAGTCTTCTGCTTTTAATGAAATTCTCTCCCTTGTATTTTCTTGTTTGGAAGAGAGTCCAAAGTTATCTCATGCTAATTTAGTTAGGCAGTGCCCTCCAGGGATGTCACAGGCCTCCATGACCTCTCCAGAGAGACTCGGCAAAGGGATGAGGAGAATTAAACATTCCTGAGAAATTGCAAAGCAGCAGCCCCCAGAGATTTTGCATAGAAATGAGCTCCAGACTAGCTGCCAGAGACCCAAGTCACCTTTTCAGCACTTCCTTGACATGCCTCTGCCAGTCCCATCTGGCTTGATTCAGGGGGTCAGCGTGGGGACTGAGGAGAGGTGGCAGCCAGAGAGGGCAAGATTCGAGGGAGGTCTGACTACAGTAGTCTCAGGCCTTAGATGCTTCTCCAGGATGTGCAGCAAGATGGTTTTGTTTCCTTTCCTTCCCACATGGTCTCATGCTTTGGTAATTTCTTAGTGCTAAAAAGGGGAAGAATACTAAGTGAGGAGGTTTAATAATAAGTTTAGTTATTATTTCACCATGTGATGCAATGGTTTGTTTAATACCTGGTTTTACAACTACCTCTGGGGTCAAATGCAGAAAATACTGCGGCATCAGAGAGCTACTTACACTGACATGAACTGCATGCCCCACTTTCCTCTCTTTTATGTTGGTAGGCTGTAGAAATTAATGAAATAAATTTCACATGAAGCCAGAATTAGGCATGATTTGCAGACAGAATATTTCTCTGAGAAAATATTCAAAGAGTGAATTTCCAAGTTTCCTCCAATTATTTTGCAAAAAGGGAAAAAATTAATTTGCTGAAGTTTACGCAAGTGAGCAAAAGACACCAGGAAACCACTGTAGCTTGGCTATTAGTATCTTGATCACCTGAGTAGTTATCTCATTTATTTCTTTCATCATAACAAAAATATGCACTATCTCAAGAAATATCTATTTTGCTAACTTTTGGAGTATGTAATCTAATAATGATTTCTGTGTGCTCTCACCCTTACATCTCCTTTAATTTGTCTTTAATTATTCCAGAGCTATTCAGTATTAAGGAAGACTGTTTGGATTCCCACCTTTCACTATAAAAGTGCAAAGGCGAATCTAATTCTGTAATAAATAATGCACTTCATCATGAAATGTCTGTGCTACCCTTAACTTTCTTACAGCACTCTAGTTGCATAAATATTATGACTCCAGCTTCATAGATAGCAGAATTTGGGCTTTAAGATTAAATGCTTTAGTGAAGGCCCCAAAGAGAGTCATTAACACTGCTGAGATTGGAGCACTGCTCATCATTTGGTTGGACCAAACTGAAACCAAAAAGCAGGCTGGACCTAAAGCTGGATCCTTGTAATTAGAATATGGTTTATGGTATATCTATTACAAAAAACATACAAAGCAGAGAACTGTGTTCATGTGAAATATGTTTCAGCAGTTGAGTTATAAATCTCTGAGAAGAAGAATAAAAAAAAATGGAATGAGACTTGCATATGGAAACCAGCATATAAGGGATGATGGTGTCATTGTGGTGATAAATCCATTGCATTCTGCAATGACTCATGCCTGTGCCACTGTTATTTGCCTGAGAACAGACCTCTGGCCCTTGCCAAGTAATGCGTGTGGGAACGTTGTTCCCGGTGTCTGACCTGCGGGAGTTATTGCAGCCTTAATGGCAGGATACCTAGTGTGTGTGGAGTCCCGTTCATGTCCACTGGGGAGGGAGGGCCCTTACTTTGTCTGGATGTGATATGAGCAATGACTTCTGACATGCATGTAGCAGAGATTTATTGCGAGCAAAAGTTGAAGTGTGATAATGCTACTGGGGTATTCTGTAATAATATGGTAAAACACTTGTCATCACTTCATCTCAGGCAGTGAAAGTCAATTGTATATGCTACACAGAGACAGATAAAAAACATAAGTATGCTTAAAACTTCATATGGTTTGCATTTTTCGTAACAGCTCTCCTGACTCTAATATAAGACAGGTTTTAATTTTGTTTTGGGTAAGTGGATGTGCTTACAGTCTCACACCCACAATTCCATGGCTTTAAATAGAATAGCTCCCAGGGTGCATAAAAGAACACATGCTGTTCTGTGAAGGATTTATCCAGGATGCCAGGATTGTATTTATTGCTGGGAACAAACTGAATAAAATTTTCTATTCCATTCTGACACTAGCCCACGGAGAACAGCCATATCTATGGTTTCAGTGCAGATCCTTCCCGTTCCCTGACACAGGGTTTGGTGCGACTGACTGCTGTTGCAGGAACAGTAATTACTAATGATGGTGGAATCAGAATGGCCAGAGCAAGCCAAGGGAAGGTCAATGCAAAATGCCCTCCAAATGTACTTTTGAGCATGCTCAAAAGTAATCTTCACATTGCCTTTTCACATCTGCGCTGCACAACCAGACTTCTAAAACCCATCCTTTGGTTTCTGGGATCATTTTACTGCTGCCTCTTTCTAGCTGAAATTTCCATGCCATGGTATGGGATGGCAGAGACCATGAGCTGGTACCCGACCCTGAGCACGGAGGAACTCAATCAGAACAACAGCAGTGCTAACACTGTGGCAGCAAGTCTGTGAGGCAGATTCCTCTGTCCTAGGGCTTGGGTTAAAACCACCAGTCTCTTTGCATAAGCCGCTGTATCACATGGTGGCCGTTTTGGGTACTGTTGGCCTAAAATTGAACTTGTGACATGAGGTAAAAATAAAAAAGAAAATAACTCCCTCTGTATTGCATTACCGTACCCCTGAGGCATCAAAGTCGTGCGCTTGTCTCAGTCTGTACTCAGCCAAGAGAATTTAGCATCAAGTTCCAAAATGTTGTCACCTGAAATGTCCTGGTAAAGGAAAAGAAAAAAAATCCATTGTACCAGGAATGAGATTACTTTAGCATCCTTTTTTTTTCAGGTGACTTCTTGCATTTTACGGTTAGTAAAACAGTGCCTGATGTGCAATTTTATCACTGTCTTATAAGGAACCATTACTTAATGGTGAAAATCTTTCTTACTTCCAATTCCAGTGCCCTGAAAATGCAATAAAATCGAAAAGTGAAGCTCTGTGATGTGTTTAAGATAGCAGGCTCTTTATTTACACAGATTATTCAGACAAGGATTACTCTAATTTTTAAGAACCCAATCTATAGTAAATATTTTTCTCAAGAAGAGTAAATTAACATTTCAATTCAATTATTTTAATTATTATTCATGAATGTAACATTATTTGGAAATTTGTAGCAGTCTGAGAAGAAAATGCATGAAGTTTAAAAGTATGAAGCAGAACTCTGGAAATTTGAGGGGGAAATGTAAATTATAAAATAAATTCCAGGTTAATTTTATGTTATTAACTCATTCTTTCTCCCTGCATTTTTTTTTCAATAACACTGTTCATAAATTTTATCTCACTGCTCTTGCTTTGTTACTCTTAACTATTTTAGAGATTGCTCTTCTTCCTTCCCAGTTATACCCTCAAACACGTATAAACATTATGAAGTGCTGATTTATTATCTCTGAGCCTATCTGCCTGTGCTCTGGCAGTTCTTTGCTGCTCTTAGCAATTTTTTTACCGTACAACTTGTGGTTTAACCTGAATCAGGGCCCGTTACTGGGTAGGCAGTGGGCAGACCTACAAACCTGGGGTAGAGAAGCTAGCAAGCTGCAGTTTTCACAGATGGGAGGAAAGGAAAGGAAGATTTGAGGAGAGAAAATAATTTTCTGAATCATGGTACGGATGACAGCATTTTTGTTTCTGTGGAGAGCAGAAGTACTTTGGCCCATAGATCATGCTGTTCCTCTGACACCCACCAAAAGGAGCACGTCAGCTTGTGCTTAGCTGTAAGTGTTTAAGCAATCCAGGAAAGAAATAGGAGGTAAACAGGTGTTAGAAGCAGGAACCAGGATCTTTTTATAGTCGAATGTTGCACTGTAAACATTTTGTGATCAATATCTACATTGTGATCATTATTCTGGGGCTGATAGTTTTGCTCCACTGAACATGTCAGTACTTGACTTGAAAGCCTCATCTGTTTTCTTGTGGTTAGATCATGGCCCCAACCAGCCCTTCCTGGCATGGGTCCCTAAGACTTCTCTGCCCTCACCGCAACCTGGGTACAACCCTTTACTTTAGCGGTGAGTAATCCTGTCAAATGGGAGTCTGCTTCTTTGTGAAGAGGTATTTTGTCTTACACTCATACAAAAATAGCAGGGAAAATTAATTCTGGAAGGGTAAAAAGGGAGGGGGAAGCAGGTCAAATATCTTTCAGAATTGTCTGCTAGGTGGAGCCTGGGAAACATGTATTTGTTCTATAGTCTTGTCTGTGTAATACAAATCTGAATGGTTAAAACTCACATATACTTTCTGCAATTCAGATTTTTCTTTTTCTCTCTTTCTTTAGCTTTGAATTTCTTTCCCTTTTCTCATAAACAGAATTTAAGGAAGCTCTTCGTTAGCAATTGCGACAATATCCTCCAAAATTAAAATGAAAGAAACAGAGCATATGTGCATCCTTTCTGTATTTTTTCATTAATTTACTTTGTGTCACACATGTCACTTCCAATCTAACCATTTGAAGAATAAACAAACCATTGTGGACCTAAAAATCTGTTCAAAACTTTTTGGCAGGAAAAAAGGACTATATTAATTTTCATTGTTGGTTGAGGTTTCCCATCAAGCAGCTTTACTGTTTCTTTTTTGCCTCCAGCTAGCAACTAAAGATCAGTTATAAAACTGTATACAAATACTTCCATGTATTGAAAGAACAATATTTTGACATTCAGTGACACAAGGAAAAAAAAGCAGTAATCTAGTTTCTGATAACACAAAGAGAACTTTGTGTTCACCCGAGGTCCATGTGAGAAACATCATGTTGCATTAACGGGGAAGGTTGACCTTTAAGGTTTATCTGGATTATAATTCTTGTGGTTTTTATTAATAAAACTACCTACTAAAGTTTCACGAGTCCTCCCTGAGATCTGTAAAACAATTGGCCTATCTGCTTACAAGAGAGAAGTTAGACAGTATTTCCTAGTATTTCCTACAGATGTGAGGGCTTTTGTTTCAGAAGACATTGATATTGTTTTCATTTGAGATGGTCCACAAAGATTATCAGGTATTTTATTATCTTAGTAACTTTATAATTGTTGGATTATTATCTTTCAGTGTATCAACTATACACTTTCAACTTGAAAGAAAAAAATCACAGACCTAAACGCAGTTCAGCTCTGAACAAGTTCACCTCTAGAGCCAAACCATAGGATTTGACTAAATCAGCAAGCATCAAATTGCTTCTGTGGCAATTTCTCAACTGTAACTTTGAAAATCTCTGAGAAAGTTTATAAAATGAGTCCCTATCTCATAATATCTCCGTAGCTATATCCTGGGAGACTTGCTGTTTGTTTACTTTTTTAGCATTCTTAAGGTAAATTTTCCATTGTTTCTTATCAAATGATGTGTTTTTTCTCTCAGAGGAAAATGTTTTCATCTCAAATCTGTTCCCACTTTATATTTTTTGTGTCAGCAATGTCTATGGTTTGCAAACGTCGCTCTTCTGAATGGAAGCAGCTGCCGTGTCATAAGTACTCAATGTCTCCTCTGCATGAGCAGAAAAGACAATGCTAAAGGAAAAACTTTGTACACAGACTTTGGAGTCCTTATGTTCAGCATTACACAGTTAAGGAAGAGCATATCAAAATGTATTTAAACTGATGAGATCTGATAGATACTTTAATGGTGTTCAGAAGTGTTTTTCCTTGAATGGAGGTTCCTTGAACAACAGATCTTGCACCAATGCTGTGATTTTTGGTAATCTGAGAAAACAGGATGATGACTCTTTAGAGGAAAGGAAGAGGCATGTGTCCTGTCCTTCTTGGGAAGTACATCTCTTGCTGGAGGTTTTGAGAAAGGGTTGAGCATGTGAAAAGTCACCAATGGCAATGATAGACAATAACCTTAACCTGAACTTCAGTTTGCCTTTCAAATACAAACTATGACAACGCAGTAAGGTTCTTGCTTATTGGGTGTGCATCCTTGCTTTTTAAGTAGCTGAGCAAGAAGGGTTGTAATTTAGGGGGGAAAAAGCGAAGCAGCACATTGATTATGCATAGTGCCGTATTCCTGCTGTCACTGGCTTCTTGGGAGTATCGGCATGCCTGGCAGCACATCCCTGTGGTTTTCTTTGGCAAGAGTCTCCCTGCTGTGCTTGCCTTGACCTATAACATTGTCAGAAACAAGTACTAAAGCAACAGTCATTACTCTAGACTGAACTCCCATTGTGGCAGGGAGCATGGGATCATGCCCAACACTTTTGTGTGCTGGCTGTCAGGCAGAGGCAGCTTGCAATTTACTCTGATGGCAACACTTCTGTGCTGCACTTCAGCTTCATTGGTGTTTTTCAGCCATGTGTGCTATGCCCCTGTTGTGTGCAAATCATGTGTAAGGAGATTTTTTTTCCCTTTTTATGTCTCACTGTGTCTTTATATAATCTCCTTACATAACGCACTCTGATGCCTACCGGGTACACCCAGGACACACCTGCTCTTTTAACAGTCACAGAAGTCAGTGAGATGTGGGTGACTCAGCCCTCAGTGTAGCACCTTTTCTTCCTTCTCTGCCCCTCCAAAAGTGAGTAAATAGATAAACTGGGAGTCAGTTTGGGTTCAGAACTCTGAGTCAGTGTCCTGTCTCACTTTTCTAAGGCACGAACATCAGTTGTGGTCAGTTCTGTAGCAGCTTGAGAAACCACAGCCAGTCAGCTGGGTTGTGTCAGGAGGAGCCGGCTGATGGCATCTGGAACTGCTTCGCATCCCAGGCAGGCAGGAAGTGCGTGGGCATGACATCTCCACACGTCGCTCAGCACGGGAGATGCCAAGCAGCGTCTTTCCATGCCAGTGCAGTGGAGCTGGGACAATGCAGAGAGGGAGGTGGTACAATAGCCCTGTCTTTTGTGGCACAAATGGAACAGTCCCTCATGATGCACACACGAACAGCAGTCATGCCAGGCCTTTGTGCTCGCCATATGGGGAGAAGGCTCTCCTTTGCTCCCACATCCCTGCAAAGGCTCATCATGCTTTGGCCCAAAATGCTCAATTCTCCTTCTCAGTGGTGACCCCAGCAGGATAGCTATGTTTGGGATCGTTAGAGTACCATATCCAACCCACTGAATGCTTCTGCCCACTTCTAGACAATAGAGTATGGAATACCGTAAAGACAGAATTTCTATAAATGGTGATAATGTACTGCTGGGTCTCTCCAGGTGGTGATGTTTTCTGACTTAGTCAGAAATTGCTCCCTGATTGTTGACAGCCTTGAGGTAACCCATTCCTTCTACAGCGATAAGTAAAGTAGAGTGAGACATTCACCAGTCTCTGCTTCTTTGCCTCTGAAACTCAGAGACAATGCACCATGCATGAGGCTGCAACTATCTGTTCCATCTCCTAAAGTAAACATTACTGATTTGGTTTGATTTTTTTTCCTCCGTGTGTGGCAAATACAAAGAAGTCAGAATTTCTCTGTATACATCCTACTGATTTGGTTTGAAGGTGTTTTTTTTGTTTTTTGTTTTTTGGGGTTTTTTTGTTTTTTTTTTTTTTTAATTTTTTTACAGTATAGGGCTTGGAAAAAAATGCTCTGTAGCAGCACAGGGCAATAGTAACTAGTACCAACAGGAATATTTCCCATTTATCCTATTGTGGGACCTGTTTAGTCATATCTGTCTTGGGTCTTGAATTGGATGAGACATATAAAAGGCTTTACTTATTCTTTTGAAAAAGTTGTCTTTTGTTTCTAGAGCAGAAATCATCAGCTGTACTTTAAAATCTTAAGAAGTTGGATTTCTTTTTGCTCTTGAATAGGAAGATAGCTGATTATGAGCCCATTTTAACAATACACAGTGCTAGAGCAGACAGTGAAACAAAAGTCTCAAATATATAGAGTTAAACATAACCTCAACTACCGGGTCTTTGTTATCCATGGATGACAGCCCAGTTAATAAATGTTTTCTTACTGGGATGCTAGACTGGAAGTTAATGGTGAAACACATCCACAACATACTCTAGATTCTCGAGACAAGCAGACACATCACAACCATAAAGACAGTGGCATGCACAAAAGATGTATCTATAGGCGGGTTGTATTAATCAAACTTGGGTTTTCCTCCTCACTAGCCCAGGTGCAAACATTATGTAAGCAAAGAAATCTGGGCAGGGAGAGGACTGGTTCATGTTTTGGATATGTTGCTTGAAAATGGTGCTTACTACTGGCAGGGGTTTATATAGAGAAAAGGGTAGAGGGAAAAGATGAAAGAGGAAAGATTTTGGCAGAGGCTGGAGTTCAGGCATGCAGAACAGATATCCTAGTCCACATAATCATAAAATTGTGTCTGCTTGCTAGACTAGCTACGTATCTCCTGTTAGGTTGCTGTCTTTAAAAGTAAATGACATAGAAGTGCCTTTAGACTTTGTGACTCGCTAGACCAGAACCAAAAAGAGTTCGGATATGAAAAATATGTTTTGTCACTTTTGCCTCTAAGGGAGCAGTCTTATTCTAAGAGAGTCAAAGCCTGATTTATTTCCATGGTAGTTTTCGCTTCCTTTTCAACATCTGCCCATATTTTGTTACCTGGACTGAGCAAAAAATTAGAGAGAGGGTGGCAGAACTGAACACAAGTGATTTCTTTACTTGCTCTCAGCCCGTCCAAAAAAGTCTTTACAAAGAAATACAGGAAAATCCACAATTCTCAGTTCCCGCACCAGAAAAATTCCTAAAATATATGACCTTGCGACGGTTAAAAGATAGCCAAGAGCCAAAGCTGGGCAATGTTTTTATCCCAGTTCAGCCATGTCATGGGTCATGTGGTTCAGCATGTGAACAGGAAGGTGAGAATGGGTGAACTTTTGCCTCAGTTGTGCAGTCCATCAGAGAATAAATGGAGCAAATCACTCTGCAGCTGGATCAGGAGGTGAACGGCTGAATACCTCTCACACAGAGGCCTTTGTGTTCTGGACATGATCTAGCATTATGATGGGACGCACTAGTCTGAGGCTTTGTAGCAATTACTAACCCATTATCACGCTAGAACATGAGATCATTTATCTTCTAATTCAGAGTGTCACCTGTTCTTCATTTGCCAGTCAATAACCATTAATTACTTTCAGTGGAAATTTAAACAAAGCTTTTCCCCTCTGTTAAAACCAGTAAGCCATTCAGTAATGACAAATAAACCTGGAGCTGTATCACCCCCTTTCCTCTCGTTCTCAGCCCGGAGTCTGGTACAATATGAATTCTTAAAGGAAATGCCTAGAAATTCATAGGTCAAGGACCTTTATTAGTCTGATGTGAGGAGGATCACATTCCTGGCACTTGAAGTAGGGAAAAGATATAGCTACTGCCTCTACATGGGTGTCTTATTGGTTGTCATGGGCTGTACCTGAGGAAATATAGTTTTGACTGTGGAACTTGTTCAAAGTTTTTTCTCTCTTCTGGCTCACCTTGGCCTTTTTTTACAGACTGTTCATGCAGACCCGTTCAAAGCAGCAGCATCTGGTGGCCTTCCGCAAAGCAAAACAGAGCTATCGCTTACTTTGTAATTTTTAGCATGTTAATTTTTTTCATACCTGATTGGATTGAGGGAACTGTAAGTGCCAACAATTCTGAATGCCAGACAAAATAAAAGAACCTGCAGTGATAGATTCTCAAGTAACCATTAATCTAAACATTCTTTCCTGGTAGGATCTGAAGCAAAAATTGCTTTTAGCAACTCTATCTGCATTGCTTGATCATTTCTAAGTTGATCCTGTTGAAATTTACTGCATTTTAAGTTGCATTGCTAAGACAGTGATTGCTTGCTTTTTGAAATGGTAGATGAGTTGTTACATCCAAATGCATAAAACCTCGTTGTGCCCACTGTCAAAGGCTGGGGTTTTTGTTAGTATTTTGCAGCTGTCTCCTTCAATGCAGGGTATGTTTTAAAGTAAAGTGAAACTTTCAACTCTATTTCATATTAATACAAAAAGTAATGGGTAAATATTTTAAATAGTCCCTGGATTGTGGAATGTCTTGGCGTAGGTCTTGGCCCGCACTAAAACTGTGTCAAAGGAATTACAATACTGAGGTGTTTAAAAGCGGAGGGGTGGCAAAAAAGTGGTGGAAGTCTGATCCTGCTTCTGCTTAGACATATTAATATTACTTGACCAAAGGTCAAATAGCACGTGCTTATGCTAATATTGCATATTCAGTCAACCAATATAGCGTTTCTGGGTAAGGGGTGATTTTTACCAGTGGATGAGGTTTTCTTGTTGCATCTCTCTCCAATGTAACTGACACTACAGTGTCAAGGCAAGAAAAGGAGTTCATAATGTAGAGCAAACACCCACTAAAGTCAGCAGGAGAACCACTGCCCCTGAGTGACTGATTGTCTAATGCTGGAAATCCTTATTTGCTCAAATCGTGCCCTCTCATATGAGGAAGCGTGTTGTTTTCAGCTGGACTGCTTAAGGAAGCCTGAAAGTCTGTGAAATCAGGGACTAGGCTGGGAGAACCAAACCTATCAAGCGCTTATTTTAGATACTCCTGTTACCTTTCTGTGCAGCTGCTACTACTGTGAATCTTGCAAGCTTGTCCAGTCATAAAGAAACAGGAGTTGGTGATTAACGGTGACCTCTCAAATCATCAGGGAAACCCCAGTGTTCCGAAAAAGCTCATATGAGAGATACAAGTTAAGACATCTCCTCCCCACAAGATGAGTTTCCTCAGCTGGTTGGGTATTTCTGCGTCATTGGCTAGGATGTTCAATCCTGGAAAGGAAAAATAAAGTTGCTGCCATTGTCCTGCCCAGCAGGTCATCTCCCTAAAGCACAATTTATAATTTATGTCAAGGACTTACACAGCAGTTGCCCAAAACTGAGCCTTCCATGCACATTCAAAAAGTAAAAAGGTTCAAAAGGAACATGTTAATAAAATCTTGTCAAAACTTTTAAAGATGCATAAAATAATAACTTTGAAACAAGAAAAATGGCTTGCAAATAGAACCATTTAAGTGGAATGTATTGCCTTTCTATGCAGGACACTGATTTATTGAGAATAGAGGGGAAAAATTGAATATTTCAGGTGGTATTTACCAAGAGAAACTGAGCTATCCCAAAGCTTTTATTAATCTGATTTGCAGAGTATCCACTACCATCAAGGGACCTACTAAAGTTGTTTTCTTTAAAGCTGATGTGAAGAGGTCAATGCAAATAGCATCATGGATTACAATGTGAGAGGATGACAGTCCTTTTTACCATATGGAGAGAGAGTTGAATTATTTTGTTTCCCTTTTCTGGTTATATATTAAATGAGGATCATGCCATACAGGTATTCCCTTTTCCTCTCCAAAGGAAATGAAGCGTTTGCATCATCTTGATTGATCTAAAGTAATAATTATTCTGTCCGCCTACGGCTCCTATGCAGTCTAACAGTCCAGTCACCGGAGCAGTGCCTTGCACATCAGAAAATGGAAACATACCTGTGGCGATATATCAGACAAGTCACACGTCTTTGAGTACCTCTTTTCCATCTGCTTTCTGGCTTTCATGCTGACTTATCTGGCCAGCCCTCTGAGATGGCACCCACCCATCATTACTTATTTATGGGAGAGGACTCTGTGAAGGACATTGCTGTGGGAATTAAAAGCTGCTCCCATGAAATGCAAATATGTTAACAATCTGATGAAGTTTTGCTTAAAAAGATATTGCGAAACTCTTGCTGCACGAACAGTCCTCTGAAAGTGATGTTAATGGTTGTCTCACTTTTCCACCAGTGTTTTCTCTATTCCTCCGTCAAAAGAAGTTTCTTCTACAGTGCTTTAATATATAACATTCAGCAGGGAAACCGGATTAACTTGGTTTAATACCTTTTAAAATACTTACTCTTAATTAAAGTCTCAGCTTAGGCAAAACAAATATGAGAGGAGAAACAGCCAAAAGGATCCATATTTTCATGCTTCAGTGTGTTTGACATCATTCTGTAGCAGACGGACAACAGCACTCTGTACTGAAACATTACAAAATTTTGCTCTTTTCCCCATATCGATGTCAATTCATGCAGTGCTTTAAAGAAGTGAATCCATGCTCTTGAGCACTAAACCAAGTCTCAGTGTTCAAAAGTAAACATATTAAAGTCTCCCCTGCAGAAACTCCTGCTGTGAAACAAATTGAAAATCAAATACAGCATTGTTTTCTGTAATAAGAAATAATTGAACTCTTTTCAGAGTTGCACTGAACTGGTTAATAGCAACCGTGTAAAGAAAGTGCTAATTTCCCCAGCTTAGGGTATGTGCGTGTACGTGTAGTTATTTCCAAATCAAAAATGCGGTAATACAATATCGTGTACCAAAGAGGCCACTTACATGTGCACTGAATCTGACTTTGTTTATCTTTCTGCAGGCCATGTGGTTGATGTTGCAAACAGATGAGCCTGAGGACTTTGTCATAGCCACTGGGGAGGTCCACAGTGTCCGCGAATTTGTGGAGAAGTCATTTAAGCACATTGGGAAAACCATTGTGTAAGTATGAGAATGAGAGAGTAGCCACAGGTTGAACATTTCTAGCCTCTCCCATTTAGTGTGACAAAACAGAGTATAGTTTGTCTACATTCTTCTTTTTTTCCTCCCCTCACTTCCTGCTTGTAACATGTTGAGACCGTCCAGGCATGAATGACTGCCACAGCAGATAGATTTAGCGTTGCCCTCTGGATCATAAGTTAAAAATGTAGATGGGTTAGTCTTAATTTTTTAATCAAAATCTTCATTCTCTGTTCTTCTATTCACTCCCTGTCTTGGGGCAGAGAAAAGTCTTCAAAGATGTTAGTACCAGGGTGCTGATCATCACCTTCCTGCAAGAGGGGCTTTTCTGTCCAGTTCTCTATTTTGTGCCCCCGATCCCCACAGTCCTGCTCCCATCCTCTGTGATCTGGAGGTGACACCTACCAGCCCTGTTCTTTCCAGGTGACAGCCCATCAGCCACAATACAAGGCTTATGTAGCAAAGCCCTCTACGTTCCTATAAGCTCTCCTCCTACTAAGCCGTAGAAATGTTGAGCAGTGGGTGCAGAATGTTTACAATGCATATTCTACATAGTTTGATTGAAAATACAAAATTCCTTCTCAAGGCCATATAATAAAACCAGGATGGCTTGGTGAGCGCTTTCTGTAATTTATATTTTTATTGTTTATTATTTTTTCAATTTCCCTCCTTCTGTATCTTCTCTGGGCCCCATGCATCAACATACCAATCTCAGCTGGAAAAGGGAGAGGAAAGCCACAGGCTCTTCCATGACGCTAGCGCCAGGGCTGTTCCTCAGGCCATCAAAGTCACTTGTGCAGCTGGTGAACTTTTGACAGGGCCAATAAGTTTTACTTGGGAACAAAAACTTGACAAATTCAATAAATATGCAGAAGTGCACAGATATATACAATATTATTTGAACAGCCAGTGGGTGGCTGGGGAGGTAATAACATTTTCTCCTCAATGAGTTTTTAGTCTGGTTTCAATTTCTGGCATCAACTTCCAGAAAAAAATTCTGATGAGGGAGGGAGAGACCATATAAATAGTATTTCTAGCCCAAAAGCTCAGTTTGGGGAATAAGTTTCTCTCCATATTTTTAGCATTTCTTGATTGCAAGACATCCCTGTGATAACACATTTTCCCATATACCTTAACAGTAGTGAAGTTTGAGAGGCTAAAGGGGAGATAGTACGAGCTCTAGTAATTTCTTTGTCTTTCTTAAATTTTCTCCTCTTTTTATACTTTTGTTTCTTGTGTTTATCAGCTAATTCTCCCTAGTAAGAATGGATAGGAAAATGCTGCAGAATAAATTGTTCCATATAAGTAAAAAATCTAATGATTTTGAGAACTACTTTGTCCCTGTCTCATATTGTTTGCCAAAGCAACAATGGTTGCTTTGATGAAGCAATGTTGGTGAGCAACTTTGTCATTTTTTAAATTTTGATTATTTACAATTAGAGACTGATATGTAAAGGTCAGTACCTAGCTGAGTGTCTTTATTTGCAGATGTTCCCCACATCACTGTTTCTTTTGATGTCACTAAATTTATCCATCAGTTTAAAACTGAACTCCCCTCTTTGGTGTTGGTTTAAGAAGTCTCAGCATTTCCCAAGAGGGACAAATCAGCCTGTGTTTTTCAGAAAGCAAATTAAGCCCTCAAGAAAACCTAAAGAAAATAACAAGTCCAGAAATAAAAGTGAAAGTACCTTTATGAATAGCTTCTGTTATAGGAGGGATATTAAAGGATTAGTTTAGATTTAGTTTTTCCTAACACTCATAATTTTGTGTGTCCTGTTCGTTTAATTTTTTGCTCACATATGGCTCCATATGGTGGACTGTGTATCATTCATCTTGATGTTTTATGCAGTCAGTATTTGGGTTGAATCAATCAGTCACAAGTTGCTCTCTCAGAAAAATTCACAGAGTAACTCCAAATTATGAGGTAGAGCAGGTATTTTGTGTATATAGGCATAGGCATAGTTGCCTCTTTTAATTACTAATCAAAAAAAGTAATTTGTAATAATTGTGTAAGAACTCACATGACACCTAGTGACATGGATTTTTAGGAACATAAATTGCTTTAGAAATGGGGGCTTGGGTTTCTAGTCCCCCTGGCTCTTCTGAAATTTTTCTTGCCTGTGAATAAATTTTTAATTCCTTAAGCCATTTACGGGTGATATATAAATAACTATACGTATGGGAACTGAGGTGACATTTTAAGTGCTAATGATAATTTTGTTGCTGATCATTTTGACAGTGGTTTAACTCTGAACATTTTGCATGTAGCCTGTTCAGATAAACCAGCCATTCTTTCCCTCTGCTCCCAAGGTGAGAATAACATTTCAACAGACCCACTGCTCATCCTGTAGCCATTGCTCATCTTTCAAATTGCACAAGATATAAAATATTTCTCAGGATCTGGGAAGTTTTGTTAAGAACCTCCATAATTTTTCCAGGTGTCAGCCTGACCCATGCTTTTGCAACACACACACACACACACACTCTCCTTAGCCAGCTGTCTGGTAACCTCTGGCTTTCCTTTACAGCCCCAATGACTTTCTACTCCCACCTCCTCCAGTTTGAATATATCTTCATCAGGGAGTAGCCTGGCAGAAAAATCTTCCCTTTTAGCATTGTGACACCCCACTGGTTGAGTCCCATTGGTCTGTTACTTTACAGGTTATGAGGCACCTCAGAACCAGTGCACCAGAGTGCAGTTGCTAAACAAGTTCCCACAGGGATGGTTGCTTGCTTCCTATTATTGTTCCTCAAAGTTTGGTTGAGTTATCTGAGGTTTCTGGGGTTTTTTGCAAGATTGCAGGTATTATGAGATTTTTCAACCTCAAAAACTTATCTTTTCCACTGCTATAAGCAATGGCACAGCTTCCCAGTACTACTGTACAATCCGCTTTTCAAAACTGATGAAATCGTGGAGTAAATGTCTAGGACAGATGTCATGGCAAACAGAAGTTGGCAGAGCTCATACCACACCTGAGAACACTGGGCACATGTGCAGGGGCTCTTAACCATCCCTACTTTGTGCTTTGTCAAGGAAAGTTGCAAATGTAAAGTCTTAGCTGTCACATCATGATATTGCAGTAGAGAACAGGAAGAAGAGCAATCCTGGCTGCCTTGTCAACCAACTAAAAATATTAATTTTTTTTTTTTAGGTTTTTGGTCTTCCTAACAATTCACATTAACTTGTACAGCTGAAAATCCAGGACAGCCTAAAAAGTCTTTCCAAGAACATAACATAATATTCTTTCCTAACCAGTCATTAGCACATGTCAGGACGACGTCTTCTAGCCAAAATAAGAGAGAGAGAAACTTTACTGCATTTTTGTAACTAATGAAATGTACAGCTTCAATAAGACTGATTCTCTCTCTGAAATGGACTGTAAAGTGTTCATGGAAGTTTATCTACCTTGTGTGGCTTTTTTCCTCTTACATTTCTTTTTCAAGGGAGAAATTTCAAATTAGATTTATATAGTCCTGTGAATCATTCAAATTCAGTTCTTTGTACTAACAGGAAAGCCTCAGAGCTACAAATATTTTTCCCCTGTAAGGATTACATTTTTTTTTTCTTTTACTTTCCCTTCTACTTATTGCTAATTAAGTAGTACTTGGGGGAAACACTTCCCGCCTATAATTTGAACTACAGCAGGGTAAACGAAACAGGCAAATGCTTGTCTTGACTAATTTTCTGCCATTAATCTTATTAAATTAGAACAGGATTGCAAAGATAGCCTGAAACCACTACAGCACTCAGACTTCTTTGCAGACTGCTACAAAGAATGCCGTCTGCAAATGTGGAAACTAAAGAAAAAAATAGAAAAAGAAAAAAAACCTGTTCAAGCTGCAGAAAGATTTATTGTGGCTTTTATTAATATAAAAATGCACGCACATTTGTTACAGAAATATTCATTGCTTCCAGGAGCAGAATTAATTCAGAAAAAATGAATATTTTACTTAAGTCATTTGGTTCTACATACAAATTCTGTCTTAACTAAGATGCTAGCTGGTCTTATAAAAGATCAGCCTAAAAGCGGGAAGTTTGCAGATAAGCTGTAAGGTCTTCTGAGGTGAACTACTGTGACCTCGTCAGTGACAGGGAAGGTTGAACTGAGATTGAACCGAGGGAGAAGAGTTTTTCTGGTTTGTTTGTTGGGGTTTTTTTATTTGTTTGTTTTTTTCTTTTTATCTTAAAATGGAAGGCTGGGTTACAGAAACATGAGATTTGAAGGATTGCTGCAAGAATGGAAAGCATGTGGGACACGGAGGAGGAGCCATCACCAGTCATCAGCAAAACAGCTGCTACTTCCAGATCTGGCCTTTGCCCACCAAAAATTGCTGGCTGGCCAGTGCTAGGTATTGTATTTAAATGAGAAAAGAAAATGAGAAGCTCTCGGATGAAGAGAAAGGGAACAGAATCTCATACAGCAACTGGAGGCATTTTGAAGAGAGGTAGTTGAAAGGAACCCAGCCATGTCAGTGAAGAATGCTGGCCTGGGTGAACCCACACAAGCAAGGATCCTCACTTAGGACTGCACAGTTTTATCACCGTTCTCAAAAATCACCATTCTCAAAATAGAGTATATGTTTTAGGGGCATTTAACCCACCTCAACTGGAGAATTAATTCTTTCAGCTGAGCAGGCTTTCATTACTTTCTTATTGATACAAGGCTTTATCTGCCCGCAGACCCAATAACTGTTTCAGAATTGAAATAAGGCTTGAAGACTATAATAATCTAATTATCTGATTACATACATAAGAGGTATGAGAGTTTCTCCTACAGAAACACTGGGTAAGAATGAAATATGGTGTTTCATGGGAAATTCCATATTTCCCACCGCTGAAATTAAATTAAAATATTTGTCACAAATGCAATTTGGAAAAATACCTGATTTCAGGTCAGCTGGACTTCTTTGTTTTTCTCCTAACCTCCACTTAAAGAATAACTTATGTAGAATTTTTTAAGCCATTCTGAAAGAAAAAAAAAACGTTCTGAAAATGTAAAAGCCTCTCTTTTGGATATTTTTAATTTAATTATGTATCAGGCGGACACTAATGGAACTTACTTGAAACTGAACCTTTTCTTTCCATAATGCTTTGATTTTCATGGGAGCATTAATATTCTTTGAGAAAACATTTTCTTCCCAACACCAATTTTCACAAATTGGAGTAAAGGGATAGAGCTTCAAAAACTTTCCAGTGAACTGCAAAGAAGAAAAAAAAAAAGAAACAAAAAATATGGAGCCTAGCATGTATTCTTTTTATTGTCTTGTAGTATGGCATCACAAATAAATTTTTTACATCTGAGCTTGACAATGCTTGGACTATTTGAGTAGTGAAAAAAAAAAACACTGAAGACCTGATTGATCAGAGCTTTTGAAAAAAAAAATTAATACATTCCTTTATGGTAGCATGCTTTTGGTTTAAGCACAAGGTCATGGGTCAGCAATCCCTGTATCTATGATTGCTTTGATGTATCAGAGCTGCTGGCAAGGTTGGTTGTTGAGTTGGTGGCAAAGGAACATATGAAGAGTCATATTTAAAGTTTCCCTACAAAGGATTGCTTGCAATAGATATTAATGGTCTGTTATATGGTGTCAGTTTTGCTGTTTATAAAGTGCCAGGACAGAATGAAGTGCTTTGGCTTAATTTTGTGTGTAGCAGAAAACAGGCTAGAGATCTGAGAAATCTACACAAGCTGTATATCGTATTACCTGTGGAGGAAAAGCAAAATCTTCATACAATTTTATTTTTATTTAATTCATTGTTCATTTTCAAATGTGAAAATATTTTCTATTGGCATTTATTTCATTATAAAGGTGTACATGATAGTTTTATTTTTCATAAAGAAGCTGAGCAGCTGTAGCCTCTAATGGTTTTGAATATTTTTTTAAATGCTTATGGATTGTGTTTCTATGTAAAGATCAAGCAAGGAGATGAAAAGCATATACTTGTTCAGTTTATCTGTGCTTCTGTGAAAAATTCCATATTTATTTGATTTCTTCACCACCTCAAAAATATATGTAGTTTGTCCTGTTTGCTCCTCAATTACAGCCAGACCATTTGGTCCACTGCAGTGCTATTCCCAGCCCTCCTCAATTATCCTGGCTCCCCTGTTTCCTTCCCTGCCCAACTCACACCCCACCAGGTGGGTACCCCAGCTTGTCATCCTCATAAAATCCTCTATACCTGTGGAAGTTTTCACTGCTTGAAACTTCCTCTCTTACTGAATAGTTATAGGAAATGAAAAATAATTGGAACCTCCAAAGATAAAAAAGCCAAAGGAGCATTCATCAACACTGATAATAGGTATTGGAGCAATAGTGATCTCCAGATACGAAATTAGCCTTAAATTAAATGCAGTCCATCCTGCTGTACATACAGAGTTTAAAAGCTCTTGATATGAAGAACTTTTCAAACAAGTAAACTTGCTCGTGCATTTGAATCTTAGTTTTATGGAAAACTGTGAGGTCATTTATAGCAGTGGAATCCACCAGAGCTGACAACTGACCATCAGCCTGAGCAATCCCAAAGCACCCATCTCCAGCAGTGAGGCACTTGACATGGAAGTGTAGATGCAAAAGGCATCCAACCTGCTTTGTCCGGAGCAGTTCCATGGTCTCACCCATCCTTCTCCACATGCAGAACACGGCTGATGCCATCAGCTGTGACAGCAAACACATCCCTTGCTTCAGTGGGAGGGTGAAGCTGCACAGCGTGGGGCAGGCAGTGGCCTTGCTGTAGAGGCTCGTTGTCTGCAGGCTCGAGGAGCAGCATTTTGTGCAAAGCCTGCGCTGGGCCAGAAGGTGCCTTCGTGGGAGCTCTGGGCTTGGGGCATCCATTCCCCATCCTCTATAAATTTAGCCCAGTGCTGATGAGCCAAACTTTCTTCGGCCAGGGATCCTTTGTGTTTCCCCCAAATTACACCAGGCTGTTTTCTTGCCTAGGTGGGCATCTGCCCTGAGGAGCAGGAAGCTGGGTAGTCTCTGTGGCTGGAGCTAGCTGAAACCACAGCACAACATGAGGGTTCTCCGAGGCCCCTTCCACCATGCTCGTGCTTCAGGATAATTTGTCATGACATTTTTCAGTTACCAATTCTGACTGCAATTTGACTGTAAATTAAGGATGCTTTTGATGGATTTTTTTTTCCCTTGCCTTGTGGTTTGAGGGAGAGGGGAGAGGGAGTTGGTTGGCAAAATGGATGTCTTGGTCCTCGTGTCAGGCTGGGCCCCACACAGTCCCTTTTATCAGCAGCATGATGATCCCAGCTGTGAGCATCGAGGTGCCAGGAGTAATTAGAAGTACAGCTATCAACTGTTACTTTGTTCACAATGAGAAGTACTTCTTTTATTTTTTTTTCCTCCTTGTGAACTTTTCACATTACTGGGCTGAACAAAACGGGTGGAGATTTCTTCTTAAGCTATTTCTATTGTTATATAACTTTGATAGCGACATTAAGTGAGTCTTTACTGGCTCGCCTGAGCCTTCTGGAGCCTGTTGGGTGTTAAATGGGGTTCTCTGCTCAGTGACCTCCAACAACAACTGACGTCTCCTGATCCAAGCGCTTCCTGTTGTTTTACTGGTGACGGTTAGTTTTCTATTAAGCTCATTTGAGTCCTGCACATTTTTACCCTCTGCCCTTTAAAGGGAGGGACTAATGTTAGTTTTGGCTTCTGAATGAAAACTTTGCAGTTCGGGCTCACAACAGAGCAATTGCAAAAAAAGAAAGAAAGAAAATTTGAATTATAAATCATCTTTAGCATCATGGCATGCCCATTAACAGCTGACTTCTCTGTCACTGTTATCTGTAGGAAATTATTTCAATGTGAAATGTTCCCAGTATCAAGCATCCTACAGGCTTTGCTAGTCATTCAAAAGTCGAGTTGTGCTTAAAAATTTGTGAGATTCAAAAATTTGCAATAATGCATATTGGGTATTTCCTTCTGCCTTTCAGTGTTTAAACCTTCATGGTTACAAAGAGGTCACATTTTCAGTCTTTTCTCCTTAGCCCTCAGGGCCAGAAACTCAAAAATGAAGGCTGAGATTGTCAAAGAATTAAATTCTTCTGGACCTTAAGGGGGCAGGGGAACAAGGAGAAATCATATCTGTGACAAAATCCCAAGAGCTGGCAGAAAAACTAGTAAGTGGGAGGCAAGGGATGCTTTTCTTTCCTTGATGGTGACTGAGGCTAAATAGTCTAAATCACAGTGCTGATTTAATTTATACAGATTTTACTTCAACGTAAGAAAACAAAGCTAGCGGATTTCATCATCCCATTTTTATGGCAATGTGGTTCAGAGCCCCATGGTGTATATACTTAAAAGCAAAAAGCAAAGAGAGGATAGAATTTCAATCATAACTCTGGATTTTATATATTGAGTGGATGAAGTTTGATGCACCGATATATGTTCTTACATGTGTCATCTCAAGCATTTATTTTGAGTAGGAGCACTGTCCTCAAGCCTCCAGGTTTCAGCCTGAGCTCCCTGAAGGCAGAGCTAGTCACCCACCAAACCATTCCTCTTCTGCTGCTCCTGAAACCAAGACAGTCTCTAAGAAAATAGTTCACAATGCAACCAGATCACATAAATTACAGCAAATTGCAGGCTGTTCAATGCATATGAAACTAATTTGGATGAAGGGAGCTGGCTTTCAGCTCACAGGTAGTAAGTAGAGTTTACATGTGTGTGGAGAGCCATGTCGAGGTAGGACCGAAAACCCAGGAACTGTTTCTGTTTTGTTTTCTCTAGTTAAGCACAAATTAAATTATGCAGATAATGCTATTCAAACAGAGCTTCACGTCTATAAAATTAACAGATTAAAGAGTTCCTGAAAGTATTGGCCAAAATACAAGAATTAAAAATATTTTAACAAAACAGCTTTGAACCGATCCACAAATGGAAAACCTCACTATCGTATTTATTTGCAGATACATGAGACATTCTGAAATCAGGACATTTTATTTTCCCTTAGCATTATGTGTTTCATTTGGAAGTCCTGTGTTTTAGACCTTCCACTGAATCAAAAACCAAAACAAAGAGACTTCAAAAGCCATTGTTACTCCATTCAAGTCTAAACTCTCCCTTTGTTCCTTTAGCTAATGAGTTTATACTGTCCTGCAGGGAGAATTGACACCAGCCTCAAGTAAATGAAAGCAGGCCAAATGTTGGTAAGATCAGAGCACTAAAGTAATTATGGGTTGATTAAATGTTTATCTTCTTTACAGGTGGGAAGGGAAGAATGAAAATGAAGTGGGACGATGCAAAGAGACTGGCAAGATTCATGTGACAGTCAATCACAAGTACTACAGGCCAACTGAAGTGGTAAGAAAATGCCCTCTCTTAGCTTTGCAAATGAATAATCCAATCACTCAGCCAATAAATTGCTGCATTTGGCCAGCAGTCTGTGAAAACGGCTTAATTGCACTCCCGCTGCCAGCTTTTAGAGCTCTAAATTAGCCTGCTTGTTGGCCCCTCACAGCCAGCTACCTGGGAAGAAACAAGGAGCGGGCGGGAGGAGCGGGTGGCCCTCTCACAGAGACGCTGCTCCTCTTTGGTCACCCTCCCTGAGTGGGAGAGGTGGTGCTGGGAGGGCTAAAACATCATATGGGAAACAAAACAAATCATAAACCAGCTCCTTGTGAATGGAAATATGGTCATCTCTTCTCCAGCTGCAAGTAGGGAAAGCAGAAGAAGGTGGGCACTGATGGGCTTGATCGTAAAGTACCACCTTCTGTGTTTCACGGTAGTGTTTCATCTCCAGCCACTGAGTATCCCCTGTCCAGCTTACATCTTTGTAACTGTGGGTGCTGCTAAATGCTGGTTTAGATGTGCTCGTGTGCTTTGCAGGGTCCCACTCAGCAAATGCTCATTTGCAGAACACATCTTTACTCCCAGGAATGCCTCAGTGAAATCTACCAGGGGTGCTAAACCAGCACGTGCTGCTGGCAGGACCAAATCACTAACCCCTGTGCTCCAATCACCTAATGAGAATTCTGGGAGGCAGAAAAAACCAACAGTCTTTCCAGGTCAGGCAGGATGGTGGCAATGCACAGAGATGGTACAGGATGAAGCCTGGTTTCTGGACATAGGAAACAGTAGCCCCAGTTGTGCTGTGTGGGAGTGGGCGTACCCAGGAGAGGATTTCTCCTCTCCTGGGGAAAGTGATAGGAGCCCCACTGGCTGCTGACACAGCATCATCTGTCAGTGTGTCCATTCAGAAGAGCTGTCTGATTCAAGCAAGGGGGTGACAAGAGCACCTTTGTGTTGTTGACACAGATTGCAGGGTGGGAGTGGGGGGCTGCATGTGTGGAAGTGGGCACGGGTTCTAAAACTGAAATTCAGAGGGGAATAGAGACTTTCATGTTACGTTTAAAAGGGCTGGGACCTGTGTATCGGAATCAAATGCGAGGAAGTCATTAAGAGCTGTCTGTCATTCTGTGCTGTGGTAAGGTGTCAGGGTGATAAGGAGGACAGAGACAAAAGGACTTGCCAAACAGGAAAAGGACACTTGACCCAACAAGTCTGTGCTTTGTGAGACCCACTTTCCTGCTTTGTCATACCTCTTACTAACAAGTACATATTCACTCCTCAAAATTCATGGCTAGTATGTAGCTCTTTGGAAGTCCTCGCTGTAGTTTCACGCTATTCATGTGCTCAGACATACTCTGCTGAAATGGTGCTGCCCATTTTTCCTCTCTGTCCCTTTTGGTCTCCATTTGGGAACATGGTCTCTGGATTTTGAATTCAGTTCATTATACATACTGTTTTGGGACAGTGCATAAGCACACATCCCTCAGGAGTATTCGTAATTTCTAGTGGGTCCATACACGAGAATAGGGAACTATACAAATACAGAGTGGAATGTGGCCTTGAAATAGCAGTGTGTATAACCACAATAGAAGTCTGATGTTTATCTGAAATTACCTGGTTTGTCATAGGCCGCCTTCCCTTGACTGAGGGATCCATCTCTATATTGCAGTACCCCCATCTTGCCTTCCTTTTAGTACAGTCCCGACTTGGTTCCTGTGGAACCCAGGAAGGCTGTGAAGCTGCTAAAGCATGATTGAGGTAGTAGCACAAAATGAAGCACCTTTGTCTTAAGGAGCATGCAGAGGAACTGTGAGGGAACTCCTCTGTGAAGAGACGTGATACCCTTTTTCTGCAATCAGCTTCCTTTTTAGATCATCTCAGGATGAATACCCAGAATCACTTTCTCTTTTTTTTTTTTTTAATTCTTATTTGATTTCCATTCCTTGTCAAAGGCAGGCAAACAACTGTTTGTTTCATTCAGGGAATCACATCTGTGCAATTCAAAATATGAGACCAAAAACCAATCCATCGCCAGAAAGCAAGGAAAAGCAATGAAATAACTAAAATGGACTCATGGCACGTGTCCCCTCCTGACACTCCTACCAATACTGCTGAAGGCAAGAAAGCCTCAGGTTGACATTTTGGGAGGGGTCTTAGCCAGATCATTTAACAGGAATTCTGCTGTTGAATCACAACTGACACAGAAAATCTGATGCTCAGATTCTCATGTCTTATTTGGAAACATTTCTGTCTGTCTTTCTAAAATTTAACATGGTATTCTGGAAATTGAAAATAAACATAATTTAATCTTGTGTACAGTCAGTTCTGACAGTGCCAATACATTCATTTGAAAACACATTTGTTTTCTCCAGTTAGTGATCCCTGGGGTCAAGGCCTCCCATTGAAAAGCTTAGCTGTACTGAAGAAGAAACCTTGAAATGTGAGACAGTCTTCTGGTCAAACTAAGTAGACCCTTTGAATGCCTTGGCTCTAAATCTCTTCACTCTGCTTTTGACTGCTGTGGGGCCCCTTGATATTTACTGGCCTTGGGAATTGTTCCTGCTAATGCTTCTAATGCCTGTCTCTCTCCTTCCTTCCTGGTGTCTTGCCAAATGCAAACCTATCAGTATCGTTTCTTTCAGCTTTTATCGAATTCCTGTCAGTCTATTTTCTGACCCTTTTTTAAATGTTTTTGGAGGCTAACCTGCTGTAAGGATTGGGGAAAAATTTTGTTTCTGCTTTTCTTAAAATCAACAGATTTCACGGCAGCTTCATGGCAAGTTTGCTTTCTATACTGAACTTGATACACTATGAAAGGTGCTTTCACTTATTTTGCAAGCTTTTTAAGCACATGGCTAGAAAAATCATGCTTTACGTTAGTCTTCTGCTCTAGGTGTGTAAAGATCAGTTTCCACTAAGGTTTACTCACCTGTGAAATGTGGTTACTTCAGAAATTATCTCACTAGTCTTTTCTACTTACAAACAGAATGTTCATATTGTAGGGAGGCAACTTAGTTTATACTTGGATTTAAATAATCTATTTGGCATTCACAAAAATAATGTTACAATAATTTTAAATTCCTTTCAAAAGTCAAAACTGAAATTCAATTAGCTGCCTTGGTGAGTTGGAAACAAGCAGCCCTGCAGCACATAATGTCACAGGCATCAGGTCTCCCAACCCCTGAAGTTAGGTAATTTTTACAGAGTTAGGGTCTGTCTTTAATTTTCTTGTCTTTCAGCAGGACAATTACTATTAATTTGTATGCACGGATTTCCCCCCAAGAATTGCACAATTGCTTCTAATTAAATTTTGCATATTAAGGTGTTTGAGTAAAAGTGCTTCTATTATTTTTTCATGGCAGATATTAGGCTAACAGTTTTATAGGAGCTTGCTTCATTTCATTGCATTTTCCTGCAACAGTGAAGATTAACTCCAGGTCTCACTGGTCTGTTGTGTCATCACAGAACTTAGATGTATATATCTCTCAGGTAGGAGTTTACATCACTTTTTGAAAGGGGAAAACAAAAGAAGCCTTCCAACCGTATGTAAATGTTGTTCTTTTCCCGAATCTAATGTTCTGCATGTGTTACAGGCAATTCCTCCCCTTTCCTCCCACCTGTTTCTGCAGTTTTCCTACAGCTTGCCTAGCGTAGGAATTGCATCCATGCATCAGATTTGTTATGGGCTGGCATGGCTGTAACTCTGAGGATGTACATACATCATCAATGCAAATTTCCCTCCTTTAAGCGAGCCTGGAAACTCTGTCACAATGTGATGCTAATATTTAAGTAGTCATCTGGCCTCTTATTATTCTTCTTCAAAGGAAAAAGGGCATGCTAACGTCTTCCTTTTGTTATATGCCTTAAGCAATTAAGCATTTTTCTCCCAGTTCTTTCTAGCACTGATATATATGAAATACATATATATATATATATGCTTTCTTAAGTCTTATGTGTGTCACACTAAATTTTGCATTTTTGCTTAACTGTGTTTGGCCTCAGTTACCCTTTTTCCTCTTTGGAATTAAGCAGGATGGCTTTAAATTTCAGTTCCTTCAGATGTTTTTTAAAAATTCAGCTCTGTGTTTCCCATGTTTCATAGGATTCCAGTAAAAATTCCTTGGGGCATATCACATTCTCCCAAAGTCAGCTTTCTTAAAGTAAAAAACATTTCTGAACTTCTCTAAGTGTTCCTGCCCTAAAGAGCATTTAGAGTCTAATGAAACCATGATCACAAACCCCTAAATGCCCCACACTTCCACTTCAGTTTTCATACAAGTTTCATTTCCTACTCTGAAGTTCAGAGCTGCCTGTGACTGTAAACTGTTCCGATATCTGCACGAGGAAACACGTGCTTCCCTTCCTCAAGGATCTTTTTGCTCATCAATGTCAATATGTGGCCTTTATTAATACTCATGAAAATGAAATGGGAGCATTCAAGGAAGAATAATCTTCAAATTATTTTCCTGTCTATTTTCCTCTAGCAATCAGGTAAAGAAGTTGTGAACTGTCATAAAACTGACAGTCTTCTCCTATCTGTTTTCTTTCCTCCTTGTTCTGAAAATGTATGTCAACATCTGAAAACTATTGCCTCTGCTGTCCTTAATTCTCCTCCAAGCTGACATTGCTTCTGTCTCAGCCAAAATGTTTATATTATTCCTTACTTTAATCTCAGCATAATCTCTACATTGCTTTGCCATCCTCTTCCTTTTATTTGTCCCTCCTGCTAATAAAACCTGCAGTAGATTGTTTGTTTGCTTTAGTTAAGGCCTCGCATATCAGGCATTTCAGAGGTATCTCTGAAAATATACGTCAAATTCAGCCAAGTGAAATAATGATTAGTAGTAACTTGTCTCTATAACATCTAAGAGGCACTTAACATATTCTAAATATTTCTCAACAAGCATGTGAAAAAGGGTTTTTAAAAAGATAACACTGCTGTGTTTCTGCCTCTGAAACATGTATGGCAGAGCAGACAGACTGCACAACTCGAGTGAGATCATGAAGTGGTGGCAAAGTTGAGGGAGAGCCTGATGGCGTTGTGTTCTGCTGTCATTCCTGGGGATGCAACTCTCCTTGCGCAGGTAGCTTTCTACTTTTTTTTAATCTCATCCTGATTTTGTTCATCTTAGTTCTTCCTTAGAAGAAAGGAAGATCATTATTGCTATCAAGTTTTCCTCTCAATATGTCACCAAACTGGAGAAGCTTCAGTAGGCTCATGTCCAGTCTTGCTCTGAGTCTTGTTTAATCCTCTTAACAGACTCTTACCAGGAGCCCTAGCTTACCTCCTTTCTAGTGGGAGCCAATACCTAGTATGTGCCCCTCCAGCCCTCCCAGAAAAATTCTGACTTTTTGCTTCATAATTAGCTCATTACATCAGTATTAGACCGGCACATCCAGTAAAGGAATCCCTCTGGACACCACTGCTCGTACGCTGTGCTTTACTCAGTTGCTTCTCTTTGCGTCACCCTGCTCCTCCTCTGCTGTGCCTCCAACTAAACATTTCTCTGGCAACTTCTACAGCTGGCTCTGTTCCCCTTCTTCCTTCACCACCTCTTTCCCTGCTGTCATTCCTGAGGTTTTGAAACCAGCGATGTGTCATCTGTGACCTTCACATCTCTACTGATCTTCCTAAGACTCTCCGAGTCTTCTTTCCCATCCCCTGATGCCACAGCCGTCTGACAAGACTAGCCAGAGGAAGAGGGTGTCCTTACCTCCTGGGGTCTAGGTTGGAGTGCTTTTGCACCTTGGGTGTTACACTGTATGTTCATTTAGGAGACAAATAGTTTTTCGTTGTAGATGTTCAGACTGGCTGAAGAAATTTCTGACTGACTTAGGGCAATGCAATTTTCCATTCTGGGTGGGTAAAGAGATTGCAACCTCATTGAAAAGCTGGTGTGTAAAGATAAAGCTGTCATCCAGGCAGAAGGGTTGGTGGTTTTGATTCATTGCTCATTTTTCTAAATGCTGTTGACACATAGCAATTAGTGGCAGTCTTGGATGTGACAGATCTGGGCTCAACTCCTGAAAACAGATTTTTAAATTAAACTTAGGTGACTGGAGGATTAAGGCTGAGGGAGAGGTGAGTGAGGATAGAAGGCTGTCTGCCTCCTTAATTAGTCCCTACCTGATTCAGCCAGGCATCCAAGCAAGTGCTTCACTTCAAGGGCATGAATAGTTAATAGGGACAGTTTCCATACCAGTAGCTAAGAGTGTGCTACTAATATGAAGGAGAGCAATTTCTCTGTAATGGGAACTGAGAAGGCCAGGCCAAACATTGTGGGAGCTCAGGAGGTGCCAGCTGATTATTCTTGTTTGCCTGCTCCACTCTACAGTGCCTGGGAGCAGAGATGCTGAAATAGCTCAAAACACTTTCTTTAGTCAGGTTCTTTTAGGGTAGCTTCACAGGCAAGAAGGAATTATACCAAGTTCACGAAGTTTGTAGTTTTAATCAACTGCTCCAGCCCATAATTCTTCTCTGCCTTCCTGGCAGTGGGGGGTCTTACTGCCACCTCTTCACTTATTCATGTTTATTCATGCACAGAAAGTCTCTTTTTATCTCATCTCTTATCCCCTTGCCTCCCCCCTTCTCTTGGCCTGCCATTTGGCCTCCTCCTCCCCCTCGTTATCTCTCTCTGTTGTCTCACCCTCATTTGGACCAGCCCTTGTTTTCTTATCACTGCCTGTCCTATGCCTGTCCCATACAAACACTCCAGCAGATGTGGTGGGAAATGCAAAGCCTCTGAAGGGAAGTCACGAGGGTGGGAGAGAGCCTGGAGCACGCAAAAACCACGACATAAGTCCAGGCTCAGGCAGCACCAAGACACATTTGTCACAACTGCTAAGTGTTCCCTCCTGCCAGCAGTCTCCACCACCTACAGCCTATTCTCTTATTTTCTACGTGAGATCAGACATTCAAAAGAGCCAAACTGTGGCTCAGACCACATTTTAGGAAGTCCAGTGAGACTGGCAGAGTGGCTCAGCACAAATCTGTTCCCATCAGGGTTTTCTGAAGACCTTGGTGTCAGAGGTGCTTGAGGTCACTTACACACTTGATTGCTGTTCTCATTCAAAAGTGGGAGCGTGTCTGAAGATCTGTCTCACTTTCAGATGCTGTTTATTTTATTTTATAATGGGTTTTTTAAAGTCAAGCAATATGTTAACAATACTGTTCTCATTTTGACTATGTTTCCCATGTCATTGTAACCTTTTGAGTGTGCTGCCAATTCAACCCTTGCAACGGTTTTAGAATGGCAGCAGAGGACTGTAAATGACATGATTTATATGAAAATAAAAATGGCTTTTGAATGCAGAGGATATGAGACAGAGGTAAGGTTTCCTTCAGCAAATCTGGAATTAAGGGCTAGACTTAGGTTTAATTTCTCCAGCCTTAGCTAGAGCTTGCTTGCCTTCAGCTGTTTGTATTTTATTTTATAAGTGAGTGGGTGTACAAAGGAAGATGACAGCCCCAGAGTGTTCATGTGTTTCATCTGAGAAGCCATGAGATGGTTGTAGTGTTGGCAACAGCAGTTTCTGCTGTGTTTGGGTCAGCGGAGGCCTTGACATCAGCATTTTCAGCATGGAGTCCTCCAGTCAGGGGTTTGCTGCGGAAATAGGTGTCTCCAGCCTGGGTATGCCATGGCACCTGATATTTTTCATCTTGAAAGATAGTACTTCAAGCCTCTGATTCTCAAAATCCTATGCCACCTCTTGCAAAATAGTTATCATTGTTACTTTGGTGCTGCTGGGGATATTATTGGAGTGAGTACAGTTGTCCCTCTGAGGGACAGTCCAGGGCAGTGTGAAAGGGCCATTTGGACCAGGTTAGGAGAAATGCATAAAGGCATAGCAAGTCCCTAGGAAGGAGGAGGGTGTGGCAGTTTGTCTCCAAAAGCTTTCATTTCCTGATTTTTCAGGTGTTTCACAGTCCAAAAGTGACAGTAGGTGTGTATCAATTTCTTTTATTTCTTTAGTTATCTGAAGTTTATTCCCCTAGAAAATGTGGGATGTTTTAACTTCACCAATGGGAAAGAAAAGGTCAAAAAAAATTCTGGTAAAAAAAAAAATTTGTCCCTTCAGTTTTTCTAATTAAAGCCTAATTTGCAGGAGAGGGAGGTACTTTTCTGGGCGAGTCAGACTTTCTTTTAATTTAGTCCTAGAGGTCTTCTATCTCCCCCAAAAAGTTGTCAAGGAGTTTTTGTTCAGACTCATCCCTGTCCTTCACCATTTGCAATTTCTCTCAAAAGGGAAAATAGTTGAAAGGAGGTGGAAGTTTGGAAGTAGTTGTTTAAAAAAATAAACCTTCACCTTTCCCATCTATCACCTTTAGAGTCATCATTTGTAAATTAACAACTTCATGATGGAGGCATGAATAGGAGGGACTTTTGCTATTACTGCTACCCTGTGATGATGATGATGATAATGATGATGATGATGATGATGTTGAGGAGTGCTTGTTGAGTGTGGTTGAGGATCACCTTCCATATCTTCTTGTCTCGTGTTTGTATTCCAGAAAAAAGCACAGCAATGATTCAGACTGTATCAGAACTTAAAAACCTTTTCCAGTGTTAATTAGTTTTTAGTATCCTTAATGCTTCCCTTGTGTTCAAGAAGACCTTGTATGGTTGAGTATCAGGGGGAATTGGGCCTTGTAGATAAAAACAACTTTTAA
>VZRQ01009378.1:647229-713776 GCA_013397975.1 Machaerirhynchus nigripectus | reverse complement strand
GGTAGTGTTGTTGCTGAATAAAACCCGAGAAGAATTATGTCTGTTATAAACATCTACAGTATTTGAACCAGGAAATGGTTCTTCATGCCCATCTTGGATGTTCCCCAAATTGTCTGATGTCCCAGCTGGATGGGTGAAAGAGGAGGCAGTATTTATCTGCAAGGCAGGAGAGACTTAAACATTAAGAGCTTTATGCCTAGGATCAGCTGGAATTTTTTGCTCATTCCTCACATACAGTCTCTGAGCTCACCACCAAAGCAGACAATGCTGATAATATTAACAGGATTCAAGAAGACATTAGTAATAGATTAAGAGTGAATGCCTCTCTGGTGAGACTTTTTAGTTCTCGATTTCTTTTTTTTCCTTTCAGACAGAAAATTCTAAAGGTGAGTAGGTGAAGTCAATTTTAATAATTCACAGACAATAATACATCTATTTCTTGTTTGACAGAGCTAGTGTTTAAACTATTAGCATTGTCTGGCATAACATGAAACAGGATCAGTCACTCATCCCTTTGAAACCTCTAACCTGGCCTCATTTGAATTTCTTCCTTCCAGCTTTGCCAGTACATTTCAATAGTCTTTGTAGAGCTCTCAGCTGCCTTTTGAGTTCAGACTTCATCTACCAGGTTGTGGTTAGGAGTAGAGTAAGACAGCACCATTCCTCATCAACTTTTCTGTATGCAGTGACACAGAAACCTCAGTGCTACAGATAGCTATTGAAATTCAAAACAGACCACTCAACTGCTGAACAGAAATGGGTTTTTAAATCAGATTTTCTTTTTGGAACACTGTTCTGTAATTTTTGAAAGCACTCTTACTTTTTTTGCACTTACTCCAAATTGCTGAACTGGTACTACTTTGCACTCATGCTTTGTATTGATTAGCCGTAAAGGAAAAGGAGGAATAACAATAATGGGAAAAAAAATGGTTTAAAATAGGACACCTGCATGGTTCTTTTACAGTGATCTGTGACAAGTTCATGTTTATAATTCACTGCATCTGTTACAGAGTTAGTGGTTGCAGACCTTAGTTTTAAAAATTTCCAGAGGGGGCAACTAAAAGTTGTATTGCTTTTGTTCTTGTTTTGAATTCTGTTTGACCCATAGAATACTGTGCTTTTACCTTCTGATTTTGAAAGCAAACCCATATATTGAAGCTTCTTTACAATAACAAAGACTTCTGATAAAGTAATTGGCTGCTACTATAGTTTTTCCTTAGATAACATTTGTAAATTTCCAAACTGCTAATCTTTAGCAGCATTTTCCTCTTGATCCAAGTTTCTGTTTCCGTGTGTTGGTGGAGATTAAAAATTGGATTATGAAGGTGAAATTGGAACCAGAGGAAATGTGAGGTTTTAGGAAAAAGCTCAGGTAGGGCCAAGTTTGCTCTGTCCACTGTTTTCATAGCTATGAAACAAAGCCTTCTGGGGCCTCTTCTTGTACTGCAGTGTCACCACTGATCACACATTGTGGCATTTGCTCCTTACTCAAAACAATTCTTCTGTAGTGCTAATCCTATAAAATTACCACAGTCTTTTATCCTGCACATAGTTGGCTGAAAGGGCTTGCAGATGAGTGTCCAAGGTAGTATTTAGGTGTTTTTCCTGACCTTCCTTTCTCTGTCTCCTCCCCAAGGTGCTTATTGTTATTATCTTTGTATTTTACATGTTTGTTAGATGCCTTCTGGACGGTTTCTGGGCTTAAAATAAAGGCCAAAATTAATCTTGACTGCCAAAGTGTATCCCATGAGGGAGATAGCTCAGGTATTATAAACAAAAAGTTGTCATGACTAGAATGTGACTAGCCCTATAGGTAAACCACCCACCTCTATAATAATTCAATAGCTGTGTGGCATAAATAAATGCAAGGGGAAGGGGGACACAAGAGTAAAAACAAAAACACAGGAAGGTGCCTTATTCACCACAATAGAGATCCACGGCACTGAAGACTTATGAGCACTTAAAGAACAGCCAAAGGGAGTTGGTGATGGATGACAGGCAGTTTGTGTGCTGGAAAGCTCACAAGAATTATTCTTATTTTTGCCTTCTAGTATTAGCAACCACAATTAATTCTACTTTGGCTTAACTGCTGAATGGAATTAAGGGGAAAAAAAAGATTGACTTCATTAAGATCTTAAATACGGCTTTGTGAAGGATTTCCTACTCTAGAGTAATGCCTGGACAATTGTCTTTGATACCCTTGATAACATAGCTTCCTATGACTGAGAATACCATGGATGCAAACATCTGCATCCAGCAGCCACTTCAGCTGGGATGTACTTTCAGAGAAAGCAGGTTTTGGGGCCATCCTTGCTGGGTGAAAAACTTCCGAGGAAAACCCTTCATACGAGCAGGTATGTGACAGCTTGTGCACTTGCTGTGGGTTTTGTGAGGATCAGCATTATATACCAGAGTTCGTCAAGTGGGCATTTTGTACACTGGCATGCAGACAACTTTTGACCTACCAGGACCCTGAGCTGGGAGGGGCCATTTAGAAGTGTGACAAAGTGGTTGGAGTCATTGTTGCTTTTGGCTGGAACTACCAAGTATTGTCCTATTTGTCATGGAAAGAGGAAAGGGCCTGCTGAAGTGGTCAGAGGAATATAATCAATAACTCTTTTTCCACACACCAACCAATGAATGCCAATGACAGCTAGAGACAGAAAGAGCTAAATGCATTAGATGTGAATGCCTCCTTGGTTTGTATACCAATCTTCCCCTTGTTGCTGACTGCCTTTTTCCTGTAAAGCCTGCAGAATCTGTGTTGTCCCTCAATGTCTTTTTTAACTGCCAAGAACTCAGAGAGACACTGTTTGCAGAGCTAAACCTCGAAACCTCTAGAGTGTCCTCAAACACTGGGTGATGTAAAGACTTTCTCGGGGTTCCTGTGTAACCTTTTAAAGACAGTTCAGGAGATTGGCGTGCTCCAGTAGATATATCACACCTGAGTGTCACTTCCAAAAGCCATAAGGAGATTCTTAAGGCAGAGAAGTGAACTTTATACCAAGTTCCTCTACAGGAAAATTTTCACTTTGGATCAGGGTTCAAAGCGAATGAATATCCAATTAGAATTTTTTGCATTTCCCTTTTATTCGTTGCTATCAACTTGCCATATTTTTGCCTTCTCATAAACAATTACAGTGATCTCTGTAGAAATGCACCTTGAAGAAAAGCGTTCTGTTGATGTAAATTCTTTTAACATGGACTTTGGATATTAGAGAAATTCCTGAATAAGGAAAGGGAAGGTAGACATTTCTGTAAGGATACTAATTTAAACAGCAATGCTGATGGGAAGAGATGTCTTGACAACGCACTGGTGGAGGTAAACAGACTCATTTCTGTGAAAAGGGTGTTGACAAGCAGTGATTTTTGGGAAGCCTTCAGACAGAGTCCAGACTCTGACTTTAGGGATTTAGGCAATATAAAAATTATTATTAAAATAAATAATAAAAAAAAAGAGACAACTCAAACATTTACATCAGCTGTGCCTGCAGCTTTTTCCTTTTTCTTTTTTTCCCACATGCTTTTGTTCTATTAAACATTTCCAGAAACTTTGTACAGTTAAGCCTAGCACTGTGAAAAGCACTAATATCCTCTTTTGATAAACTCTTCCTGTGTTGCTTTTGTGTCAAATCGAGTATATTTCGGCTTCAAATTTAGGCTTCTTCAAAAGGATAGAATATGTAGGGCCTTGAGCCTGATAGACCTCATGTGGACCTGAACTGAAATAATCCCATGGAGTATCATGTTGTTGAATATGAAGTGGCCTTGAATATTCTCATGGCCTTAGGCATAGATTCAGGGATGGCTCCCTCCAAAACCAAGTTCCAGGCATGCTGACAAAATCATTTCCTCATGTCCCATACAGTGTTTTTGCTTTGGTTTGTTCACATACCCCTAATTAATTTTTATTTTGCCTAAAGAGGTGGTGCTTTGTGGAGAGGGAGCTTACAAGCATCCTGTTTTGTTGCTTCTTTTTTGCCCCCTCTACAAAACATCCCACTGATTGCTGCTGCAAAGAAAGCAGATTCCCCCTTTCTGTACCCTCAGATCCCTCCTGGAAACTCTCGTTGCCTTCAAAAATCTCTGCACACTAGTGATGTGCTATGACTTCTTGAGCATCTTGATGATGGCTGTTGTTTGTTGTCTTCTCGCACTCTGCTTATTTGTGCTCCATTTCCTGTACTGTGGGCATGGGAATACAACTTGACCTAGTGATTTAGGCTGAGCAAAGGAGAAAAACCTAGTCACAACAGTGTGAAATGCTTCAGTGCAGCAGAAACGGGGTAAATTGGCTCATACAAAAGCCTGTTTGTCATGGTAGGAGTATGACTTCATGTTGTTAGCTGGTTCAGTAATGTTCAGCACGGCCCTGGATTATGAACATTTTGTGCAGGAAAATTTCTTTCGGTTCTAATTTGCAGCACAGCCAGAGCAGGAAGATCCTGGGTGATGGCAGAGGTTTTTCAGACACAGGCTGTAATAATCACCATTATATCTTTGTAAAGATTTTAGAGAAACATATGTGGGAAACTATTTATTACATCTGTTAAGATTCTGCCCCATAAATGCTGACTTTCACCTGCATGCAAAAGTTGAAGGAAGCATACCAAGCCTAGATCAGTGTCTGGGTAACAAGACAGCTTTTCAGTTCACTGAGACCCAAGGAGCTCGTCCTCTTGCTGGAAATTCTTTGGATACCATCTTTAAATGTTTTACAGTATTTTTATTAGTACTTTCCACTCTTCGGTGGATCAATGGAAGTCTGTTCTGAAATTTTAGGCACTTCTTTCTTTGCATTAGCGTTTCAAATTAATGGCCTGCAACTGTAAACTTACATATTTGTACTGACACATTTTTTAAATATAAAGCTCTCATGTTCCTGCAGTTAAAGGAAGATCCAAAGAAAATGAGAATATCTGGCACTCCAGTCTCCACTATCAGCTCATTAACCGATTCTGCAAATTTATTCTTCACGTGGAAAAAATGTTGTGACGTAGTGGCTTGCTGGCTGTATCATACAAGTGTTACACTGGTAACTGTGTAAATTTCAAACCAGTGCATATTTTCAGCAGTTGCAAGGTGTCCTCACAAACAGCCCTGGTGGCGCACTTTAGTAAGACGTATTTTAGATTCAAAATGCTGGAAACATTGTAGGCAGTAAACGCGATTTCATCCAGCCCTTATCTGGATTGTACTGTACCTGGCTTTTTCCTCTTTCTAAAAGATGCAGTTAGAATCATAGACTAGAATCATAGACTGGAATCATAGCATATCCTGAGTTGGGAGGGACCCACAAGGATCGTCAAAGTCCAATTCCTGGCCCTGCACAGGATACCCCAAGAGTCACATGATGTGCCTGAGGGCATTTTCCAAGCACTTCTTGAACTCTGTCAGGCTTGGTGCTGTGACCATTTCCCTGAGAAGCCCGTTCCAGTGCCCAAGCACCCTCTGAGTAAAGAACCTTTTCCGGATATCCAACCTAAACCTCCCCTCACAGAGCTTCAGGCCATTCCCTCGGGTCCTGTCACCACAGAGATCAGTGCCTGCCCCTCCACTTTCCTAGGTGGGGAAGTTGTAGAATGCAGTGAGATCTCCCCTCAGTTTCCTCTTCTCCAGGCTGAACAAGTCAAATGACCTCAGCTGCTCCTCAAAAGGCTTCCCCACCAGACTCTTCACCATCCTTGTGGTCCTCCTTTGGACAGTCTCTAGTAGTTTAATGTCTTTCTTACATTGCAGTGCCCAAAACTGCCCCCAGCACTCGAGGTGAGGCCGCCCCAGTGCAGAGCAGAGCGGACAATCCCCTCCCTTGCCTGGCTGGCCATGCTGTGCCTGATGCTCCCCAGGACATGGCTGCCCCTCCTGGCTGCCAGGGCACTGCTGACTCATGTTCAACTTGCCATTGACCAGGAACGCCAGGTCCCTTTCCATGGGGTTGCTCTCCAGCCTCTGGTTCCCCAATTTGTACAACAAGTACCTAATAGATCCACATACACCTATCCTGTAGTTTTTCTACTAAAAATCAATAATTCAATGTTAAGGACCAGTTTGTCATTGATTTGCTGTGACCCTTGGGGAGTTTTATATGATTTCTGATGCTACAGACTCAGCAAGTTTTGTGCAGAGGGTTTGGGAACTCATTTTCGTTTACACTGTGACCTTCCTATACTTCTACAAGAAAATGGGCTTTACAGGGGAAGTTTATTATTATCAAACTACTTGACTGAAGACTTAGGTAGCATCTTATTTCTGCTAATGGCAATGTTTTGTGGAGAGTGTACATTATTTTTGCAGGGCTGTGGCTTGTGTCTTGTCCTGTTTCTTTTCAGTGTGTGCTGGTGCACTGGGTGACTTATCTTATACCTCTCCTGTTGAGATACACTGTCTTCATACTTTATTATTCTCCCTAGCCTTACACTTAATTCTCTGCATTTTGGTCACCTAATCACCCATTTTCCAATAGCATCATTAGTCATTCCACTATTTTCCTTTCTCTTTCCCCGCAGCTGTTATCATTCCTTTTTAAATGTATTTTAGACATTGCATTTTTACTGTTACATCTCTTCAGAGCTAAAATACTTCTGGTTTACTTAATGCATTTTCTTTTTCTCCAAAGAAATACGAGGCTCTTGCCCCAGCACACTAATTCCCCACTTCTGTTACACCCCAGCGCCTATACTGCTCTCTGTTTTTGCTGCCCAGCTGGCTGAACATGCAAGTGTCTTATCAATCTTTTTGCAGAAACAGAACTTCAGGTTTTATTCTAGGAGATGCCTTTTAAAAACATCTCCAAGAATCCCAGAGCAAAAACAAAAAAAGAACGTGCCTGGAAATATTCTGCAGGTGAAAAGAAGGGAAAGAGTCCGGCTTCTTGGTGTAGGTTGTCAGGGTTTTTTCCCAAATATTGGTAAGTAAGTGAAACAGAACTTGATTTGGTGTTCATTCTTGATGAAACGCATGTGTCGTGCACATACATGTGCTTTCTCTCTCTTTCTTCTCTGTTTAAATCCCATTTAAACAGTGCTCAGTGACTGCTGGGAGTTGTAATCCATGTGCAACTCTGTCATGAGGCAAACACCAGCTGGAGAGACGGCTCTATAGTCTGCAACCAGTTGAGTTGCTGAGGAGTCATAAAAGAGGGAAAAAGGGGTTCATGAGAACTCAAACAGTGCCTTTTGGAAAGTGTTTCTTACACTCTCTTAAGAGCTACAAAGTCTGTATCTTGTACAGTTTCTTGTGCTTAGCCAGGGACAAGATTACAAAACAGAAAATGACAGAACTTCACAGCCAAATTGGTACTTTCTCAGATTTGTTTGACAAGATATTTCACACAGCTTCAGAGAAGACTGAAAGCACCTATAAAAAACTGCTGTTTACTACATAGAAAGCAAAACAATTTTTTTTTTCTTTTTACTGAAGGAAACTTTTTTCCCTGGACAGAATTACGAACAGTTGTGAATATTTCTATTTGGTTCTTTACTCCTGATAGATGTTTTCATTAGCCATCTCTGAAGTCCCTGTTTGGGTGTATTTGTAAAGGTTATCTGAAGAAACACAGATGTTTGGAAGTTTACCATTCTTTTAATTAAATAACGTGTTAGGGTATATTTATAGCTTTGCTGATTCAGAGCCATAGGTTAACAGCTCTTGTACTCCAATACTATTGAGTAATTGCCCAGAGCACTATCCTAACACTTCTGTAAAACAAAGCACCAGGGACTGTTAGCATAGAAAACTGCAGAATTTTATAAGGGAATTTTACCAGGGAGCACTATTAAAAATAAATACCTCTATTTATGGGTGTTGGCTAATGAGTGGAACATTAGAAAAAGATGCTAAGTAGTGATGGTTTCAGCAACAGAAATTACGAATGACAACAGATATTCGTCAGTGGCGAAGAAATCATAATTGCTATTACTGAGCTTCCTGCCTCGTTTAATTGGTGTTACGCTGAAAAATAGCAAAGTAATTTATACCTGTGTTGTAGAAGAGTGGATCTTGAGAATATTCGATGGTGGTATTAGTTAGAACAAATACTCTGGCTACAAGGGTATTTGGACTTGGGGATCTTCAAATTAAGCACATCCCACCCTTCCTGCTTGTAGCTGTCTGCCAAGGCAGCACACTAAAAGGTTAGTGAAATGAGAACCTTAGGAACTGCTGTTAGTGGAGAATGAGAAGGTAGCCTTACAAACTGTGTAGATCCTCTAAGGAAAATACATTGAATTGAAGTGGTTGTAAGTTGTGGGCTGTGAAACAGATCTCTTAACACTTGATGTACACTGCAAATGGAGTCATTCATTCTTCAGGTGAAATTAATGTACTGTGCTGCTGGTGCCTGTTGCAGACCATCTTGCAGCACACAGTGGCCGAAGAGGTAAAGCATGGAAATGATCAGTCAGGTGGAGGTTGAAATCCTAACCACAGCCTTCAGTGGAGCCCAGGTCTCTTTTGCATGGTGTGTTTTCACAAAAGGGATTCTACTTCCTGGAGAGTGGATGCATTCAATAAAATGCTTTATGCCCCTCAGTGAGGGTTTTTGATGGGATGACTGCAAGGGGAGGGAATGGTAATCCTGCCCTAAGTCTGGGTAGTTTAAGAATGGGAATTGCACTTACAATTATGTTCTTTTGTTTTGGTAATTTAAAGAAACACACATGCACACACAGGCACACAAACACTCTGTCCTGTCCTGTTGGTTTGGAAACCTTTGCCTCTTTCCCTCCACTTTTTCTCTGATGAAATGCTGCAATTAGAAGGCCTCACGCTGCAGCTCCATTGCCACTCAGATGCTTTCACTTACTTGCTGTGATTGCTAAGAAAGTCAGCTTTGAAGAAAAAAAAAACAACAGATACCATGCTTAATGCACTCCCGAACTCAGTCCCACATTAATAACTGACAGTAATCACACTACTGTTAGATGGAGGCTGAGAGGGACACTGCAGGCAGTTCCCTGGGATCTTAAGTCCTGCTTCAGGGTAGAATTTGTGAGTGAGGCATCCCCTCCAGTGTTACTCACAGAGGAAGGAAGGGATGGCCGGTGTCTTGGCCCGTAGGCTTGAAAATGTTGCCAGCAAAGCTGGAGCTCTGTGAAAAGGTCTGCAGTTCAGCAGCGTTGTGGTATAAATACACCTCTGCAGCCAGGAGCAGTGGAAAGACAGAGACACTGAGGGAAGGCTTACTTTAGCTGTAAATGTTCATCCTTTGGAAAACAAGTATTTTATTTCACCAGTCATATCCAATTCAAAGGTTCTTAATATAAGCATCTCAGAAGTGACCTCAGTTTTCCAAATCAGCTAACACTGACTGACAGGCGTTGTTGACATGATAAAGAAAAGCAGTATATTTACTGCAAGTAACCTTGCTGAAGCATAATTGTCTTCAATAGTGGCCGAAGTGGCAACTAAGAGGTGTTTTCTGTTGATTTCCATATTCACGGAATATGGAAAAATTGCTGGTCTTTTGTTTTGAGAATAACAATTTGAGAATAACAAATTTTACTTGGCTGACACAAAACAGTACAAGTACAAAATTTTGCATGTATTCAGTGACAGTTCTGACCATAGGCTGGAGAAATCTGACGTCTGTGCAGACAAGCAGAAGAGCCATTGTACACTTTAAGATTAAACTGAAGAGTTTTAGTGTCCAAGTTACTTGCATTTTGAGGCAAAAGGCTTAATAGTTCTCCAAAACAAAAGTTTCAAAATAAAAGTTTTTCTTTGGAAAAACAAAACAATAACTGTTGCTTCAGTAGATTTTCAACTTTAAAAGCTTTTTGTGTCTTTAAATTCTCTCTGTATTTTCAGTCCTAAGCTCTTGATCTAGGATTGGTGTAATATAACACACATTATGCTTGGCTTCCTAAACAAGTTTTTATTAAGTTACTGTGCTCTTTGCAAACTTGGAAACTTTTTAATTCTCACTTTACACTTCACAGCTATCTCCGTGTGCGATGCAAACACTGGCTGTAAAATGAGCAAGTGAAACACCTCCCTGCAATTAAGAAAGGAGGTGGTTTCCTCAGTGGAAATAATCTGCATTGGCCATAACAAGAGCTACAACTCAGCATCTCATTTAACACTTCAGATTGTCTTTGCATACGTGGGCTAGAGTCCAACAGCTTTAGGAAATCCTTGGTGGATAGTAATCTGGAACACAAAAAGCAGAAGTCATACTTCAACACAATTGATAGCCTCTACTTACTATAGCAGTCTTTGGGCTAAATTATCATGGAGATGCAATTAACTGTCTTTCACGGAGAGGGTGGGTCCTTCCAGATCCAGGAGGAGAGGTCACAGATGGGGCGGTGTGGTTATGTGGTTAAGGGTAATTTGGCTTGCTCAGAAAAAGGTCCAGGCTCCGGGCACTTAGGCTGAACACATGCAAAGCCAGACAGCAAGAAATGCCATGTACCACCAGTCTACCACATCTGCCACCAGGCGTGACCCATCCAGACTGCAAATTCAGGCGCTTTTTTTGCTTTTTTTTTTCTTTCTTCCTGTGTTTTCTGTCAAGAAAGTAACTTTGACTTGCATCTCTGACTCGCCCTGAGGAAAAGGACACAATCAAGTGGGCAGTCTTTAGTCTTGTTGACTCTGTGGAAAGGAAACAGATTATAATCTTTCCTCCAGGTATTTGTTGTGTTGAATTCCCTCAATGGGCTCCCAAGTATTTTATTGTGCATTTCATGGGGCTCCTCAAGCTATAAGCTCCAAAGTGGGAGGGAGTTTCATTATCAAAGTTGTGATTAGTGCCATGTCCAAAATGTGAAATAGTTGAGTTAATAATTTGTTTACATGTCTGAAACAAAGCAAATAGAGAGAGTCACTTCTTGTTGAGAAAACACGCTTTCTTGGCAGAGCTTAACATAGATGTTTCCAGCAGAATCTTCTGTCTTTTGAGTCTGTCTAGGGTAGGAAGAGAAGTGTTAGCTTCCCAGTTCAGTTTGAGATTTGACAATGCCCAAGGGAAGGGATGCGTCAGTTATAAGGAATCCCCCCACGCCCCAAAAAACTTGGAAATTTTACATTTATAACATCATGTCTGCCTTGAGGAGGCATAATGTTGTTATCAGTATTAACCTTTAGCTAGTTCTGTCTGTTATTTTCAGATGGGCATATTTAACTCAAAAGCCAGCCTGGCCACCACTCTGCATCAATTCTCAACAACTTAGGGACATCAGCATTTAAGTATCACCTTATGTTTAAATAAGCAAGGTACAATCATGGTTTGAAGACATCTGAGGATCTTTAACTGTTATTAATAGCTGTACCTTCTTTGACTTGTTTTTCAATGCAGTTTGAAAGGCAGGCATAAGGATTTGGGACAGTTTTGTTGACACAGCCCATTCAGACCTTCTCTTCCTGGAAAATATCCACAGACTGAGCAAGCTTTGTGAACCTTGTCATTAAACACTTTATGCCTCCTCCCAGCTGCACAAATGTCACTTGGTTGTATTGGATGTTCTGTCCTTGCAATTCAGACACCACTTTCTTCCACATTTATCAGGATTTTTTTTTTCTCTTTTTGTATGACGTAGGAAAATCAAACTAGTGTATTTGGGATCCAAAGTAGCCATGTGATAACGGTGATTGCCAAAGCTACAGGCACAGGCATTTGCTTTTCATACTTTCTGAAACAGATTGTGAGCACAGAAGTGAGAGCGCAGTCTGTCCCCCTGTTATTCTATGTTATGTATGTTGTGTTGCCTCTACCTTGTCCTTCGTGTCCTGTGAGTACTTGTCTCGAAGTCCTGGCCTGCAGAGGCACGTGCTGAGCTGCACCCTCCCACTGCATGTTTTAATTTCTCCCTGGTGCAAAGCAGGGAAGTGGCAGTCAAAGCAGTGACAAAAAGTCCCAGGCAGAACTCAGACGGAATCTTTACAAAATTGCAGTGCTCCTATACTGTGAAGGCAATGCTTTTCCAATGCTGGACTGAGCACCAAGAAGAACTGACTTAATGGGAAAAAAAGGAATAGCTTTGCCTCCTCTTCTGTCCTTCAAAAGCCACTGAATTCTGAGTGGTACAGGCTTGTAGTCTTGCAGATGTTAAAAGTAATTTTGAAAGCAAGGAGGAGAGCAGCATAGATGTTACTTGATTTTGGAGGAACATGTTCTCAGCATTTCTAGATGTAGAAAATTCCTTGAAAAATCCCAGCAGATTAATATTTTCCTGTCTGGTGAATCTGGCACAGAAACTAAGATCTGGGAATTAGGATCAGTTTTAAAATTTTACAGATCATGAGAAATCAAACCAGAGGAATGTCACTAATTCATTTCATGAGGTGTTCATCTCTGCACTGCCAGGAGAATAACTGCTATATTTAACCGAGCAACAGCTCTTCAGCCAAAAACAGCGGATAGTCCCAACTCATTAGTTAGCTAAGCTTCATTTCTCCCTCCCACTCTCCCACTCTCTCCTATTATATCTCTGGTGGCGCAAAGCCCATTGTAAAATTGAAAGTTGCCTTTCATACGGTGAGGCTGCACTGAAGGAGTAGCATTAAATGTTTTTCACACATTTTACTTTTGTCACTCAGATGTATTTAAAGGATAGATAATTTCCATCCCCGCTGGCCCCTGCTGCTTTAATCCAATTATTTCTTTAAATGTGCTAATAGGCTCAGATTTCCAGTTTACAGAATGCATTTTCAGCCTGAAGTGAAGTGCTCTTCAAGAGGCAACACAAATTTCAAGACTGAAAATTAACACTATGCTTTACTTGAACCCCATTGTGCTGGTAAATTCAGATCTGACTGCAGCAGGCAGCTCTTGACTGTGAGGGCTGGCTGTGTTCCACACACCACCAGCATTCAGAAGGAGCAAACAAGCACGTCTGCTTCTGAGTACCATGCTTGCCATTCACTTTCTGTGTATGTAATCCATTCATCTCTTTCACGTCTTTGCTGTGATTTTCAATGCAATGTGGCCTTTCCTTAGCAGCTTCACTTTATCGCTTGAAGAACCAGAACTTTAAAGAAACCACGTGAAAAACTGTGTAAAGAGATGACTTCATAAACTAACCTGGCAGTACATCTGCACATGAGCAGCCCTGCTGAACTCAAAGTAAGTTGTGGACATCCCAAAGGATGGAAAAGCTGTAGGGCTTGTAACCAGCAAGGTTGACTAGAACTGAGACTTACAGGTAAGGGATCCCTTTTTCCAGCACCATTTCCCAGCTGTTTTGAGGTGGTATCATGAGCACACTGAGAAATTGTGAGTTGCAAAATTTTGCAATAGCTGTTCACCTTTGCAGACTAATGGAAGAAAACAAATCCGGCCAGTGGATGAGGGGAAGGCATCTCTGCTGGTGCTTATCATAGAAAGTTGTATCAGTTAAGGAGCTGCTCAGGTTGCACCCTCAGAAAGTCTGTCCTGAATGTCCCAAGTAAGTAGAATCATAGAATCATTTAGGTTGGAAAGGACCCTTAGGATCCTCCAGTCCAACCATTAGCCTAATACTACCAAGTCCACCACAGAAAACAAGATCTTAGATATATAAATTCTGTTGAAAAAGGTTTTGGAATCAGGAACTTTGGTGAGTGCTGAGGACTACTGTGGAAACATAGGTTTCATTCCAAAGACGCATTCTAAGCCGTGGACTTCGGTGTGCTTAAGCCAAGACATATCCATTGAAGTGCACATACTGTTGCCAGGATGAAATGGTTGTTTGAGTAAAATGATATTTCACTTACTGGCTGAGTTTAGGGAAACATCTGTTGAAAGTGGGAGCAGGCTAACTATCTGCTAAGAAGAGACTGGCAGACTTGAGCTCGAGCTTCCCCCTCCTTTCCTTTTCTTGTTCTATACCAGTGCATCTGATGCTACTCATGTTAAATGTTCTCACACTATACGGCTGCTTTGTACCAAAATATATTATGCATGTATATATGTATGGTATATGTAGGTATTTCACCTACCAAAATTTCTTGCTATTTTTGATAGCAGTGCTTCATGTGCAGATGGTTACCCCCAAGGAATTCTAGTTGCATTTGGTGTTGTAAAGTCAGAGGAACCCCAGCTTTTCATAGACTCAGATTTTATTTGTCGATGTTAAAGAGCATTTGTTTGCCATAATCTCTTTTTTCTTTTATCTGTACCTATCCACTGTATTTCCTTTTCAGTGTGTGTCCTTCACAACTTTTCCGCCTTTGCTGATCCTAGCATAGAAGTACTTTTGCTGTTTCTTTCCAGCAGATATGCTAGCATGGTTTCTTTGGCTTAGTACTTTGCAGGTCTGAATCCTGGTCTTAGAATTTCAGGCACTTAAAGGCTTTAATTCCCTTCTTCTGTCTCATTTGTATCCACCTAAAACAGGGCATGATCAAACTCCACCTATTTCCCTCTCACTTTCTGACTCACTGGTATATATTTATACCTGAGTTTCTCAGTAGATTTAAAATAACAGCTTTTATTTATGGACATCCCGTCCTTACCTTTTTTTTTTTCCCCCCCCAAAATGATGCAATAGTAAGTTATTGGCAGTTTTAGCATTTCCCTTGTATGAAGGTTCCTTCAGGTTTGTTTGTATCTTCTAAGCACCAGCATACATGCATTGTACAGATCTATTTAGTTTTCAGGGTAAATTAATTTAGTCTGATAATGAAGAGATGTCACATAAATCTGAAGTACAAACCCTTAATTTCTGGTAACTGTATGTGTATAGACATAATGCCTGTATTTTTACACTCCTAATGAGCTATCATTTGCTAGCCAAGATGTTTTATTCTTTATTTCAGAAACATTATTGTTGTTTTACCCTGGAGTAAGTAAGTGCTGTTTATGTCCCAGTAAATCTTCTACTGGTCACAGTCCACAAAAGTGTTTGTTTATGGTCCACAAAATTTGGATCACTTTCTCTCGTCTTTTCCCTTGCTAAGTATGTCTGCCCAGACTAATTTAAACTTGCAGAGGATCATCAAGTGAACCGCATTTACCAATATGACTGTCCCCATGGGGAAATCTGGTAAATGTTGCAATGCCTCAAGAAATGCTGAACAAACTAGTCAGTAAGCAACATCTTCAGGGTCTGTGCTGCTTACTTCAGGCACATTTGCTCAATGATTCCACAAAAATGTGGTCTGGTGCTTTGGTTGTCATAGGTCTCTGAGCCGTTGGGCTTTATGACACTTTTGATACAGTTCATAGGAGGTGGAAGAACAACACTACTGGTGACTGGCCAGGTCTGAGCCACAGCTCTGCAGCAGGAATGGAGCCCAGCATTCCCTGGGGAAAGGAGACAGAGGTCTCTGAGAGTGGTTGTGTCCATCGCGGTGCAGAGGAGCAGGGGGCAGCTGCTGAAGTCAAATATCATCTCTGCTTGGGCTCACATCTATGAGCATTTTTCCATCCGGGGACTTTTTCCTCTCTGCAAAAGATGTCCTACATATCATATTTATAAACGAGTATAAACACAATATGTGTATCAGTAGAGGGAGAGAGAGACATAAATATATACATATGTGTGTGCGTCTATATATGTAAATATATGTATGTATAATACACACAAAACTTAAGTATACATTAACCAAGATAAGCTGTGTTTGCCAGTGCTTTAATCTCAGTGGGAGACTGTTATTGCTGGAGTCAGACTCTTGAGCACCAGCTGAGGGTAGGAAACGAGATTCTGGCATGCAGGGTGTGGGAGGAATCTCTCTTTGTCTATTCCCCCTTATTTTGTTTCAGAGTACATACACAAATAACATTCACATGTGGCCACGAGTGATGTAATGCATGCAACTGACTCCAAAAGAAGCTTCTCTTGTGAGCGTAGCCCCTTCAGAGCATGTATCACTTTATACTGCTATTAAATAATGTGTTGCCACACCACAAGGTAATATGAATCATTTCAGAATGCTTTTTTTTTTTCTGTGAGAAGTTGGAAACCTATTTGTATCTTTATCATCCTATTAGTTTATATAGACAGAAGAGGCTACCTCTGTCTGTATGTGGCTGTACATGTGTGTATAGACAGAGAGGCACGAGACAAATTTCTTCTGACTTGCCAGATTTTTGTGTTTTAATCTGTTTTCATTGCCTTTGCCTTTTACTTAGAATACCAGAAGTCTGTGGCACATAGATGCTGCTGTCTGTAGCTTGATCATCAGGTTAATGCTGTGATTTCCTGTCTCAGGAGTCTGTGGCTGCAGGGCACAGAAAGCACTGTAAAGCCTGTTTTCTTGCAAACATGTTTGTGCTCCAGCACAATCCACACAGCACAGATCCATTTCCAGTTGTTTAAATTAATTACAACAAAAGCAAAATTTGCCTCAATTGCTAATGTACCAGATAGGAAACAGAATAACAGAAAATTGCAAATTTCTTCAGGCATCAGGGGAAATATGAAGCTGGTGTTTGGAAAGTAATCACAAAACTGCAGCATCTATTATTGTAAAAAAATTTAAAAATAGAGTCACGTAAGCTTTGTTCACATTGGCTCAAGAAACAATGGTTCGTATCTCCGCTCTGGCTCACGGAGGGTCACTGGGAGAAGGTTCTGTATGAAGTGCAACTGTACTGAAGAAAACAGTTACATCAGTGTGAAACAGGGTATGTGAAATCAGATTCAGAGCCAGCATGAAAACCTTCTTAGCAAGGGCTGTTTTCACACACATGGAAGGTATTAGCACAATCCCTCCCCAGATAGCACAGATAGTGTCAGGAAAAAAAAAAACCTGGCTTTCCTGGATCAAGTATGGATTGCCAGGGCTTAAATTGCATGATAATGAGCCTGTATTACTGCTATTTATTTTAAGTACCAGCAACATATTTGGCATCATACAAGGCAAAAATAATTAATGTCTTCGTCCTAAAGATCCTGTGGTGTGAAAGCAGACAAAGGTAAAGTGACATATGAAGGGGCATAGGGGAGGTGTTGTAGTCAAATGTAAATTATTTTCCTTAAGGGTAGAATGACAATCTGTGTGCATAAATTCTCTATGGCCCCAGATAGGCGTCATCTCCCAATAATCTAATTCTGTAATACATTCTAATCAGTTTGAAAATAGAAATTCAGTGCTTTAACTCAAACACATACCCACACCCCCCTAAATTTGAAAGGAGCTGCATATTAGAAGGAACCCTAAAAGACCCTACCTCAGACTGATCAACCTAAGGAAAAAAATCCAACTCACTCCTCTAATTTCTTTTCTATGACTTTAAACAAGTCAAATAACAGGTCTCCATTACCTCTAATTTCCAATTAATTAAATAATTATAAAGAGTACTGGAAACTGTAAAACCCCAAGGATCCTTGTGACATTTTGCTGCTAGAAAGCAGCTTGTGCTTGGATTTTCCTCTTTTTCCTTTACAATGTACTCTTTCTAATTGCTGCAGGTAGAGTTCAAGGTGGTCTTTAACATGCAACCAGTCTTATTATTTCCATTTGGATTGCAGTTTTAAAATGAAAGCTAGCTTTAGAGGGCCCTGTGAACTTCTCTGTCAGGTGAACCGTGTCATTATCTGCAATGGGAATGGGAAGAGATCTTCAACACTCAAGACGTTATTTTCTCATTTCCTAGAAGTGTGTCTGGTGTATAGCAGGCAGGATATATATACCTGTTACGAGAGCAGAGAGAGACAGTTGTTTGAAAGGAAGTGATGGTGGCAGGAGAGGATCTGTGAAGCCTGTTGGTGTGCTGCTGTGGAAGATGGGGTGCGTGAACGGTGCCTGTACCTCCTTGGGCTTGGCTGGGAGCCACATCCACCAGTCCTTTCCCAAGAATCACACCCTGGTGTCAATTGTCTGCATAAAAAGGATCGTTGTGGGCAAGAGCTGGGCCTTTGTACTGTTTTGTTGACTTAGCTTTCTACCCTGCATAGGAATGTTCTACATCCAGAGAAAATAAATCCTGTCTCTTGGCTAGAGTTTGTTTTTTTGATTGACTAAGTGGTATCCTGACTCATTTGTGATTAGGGGAGGGTGTAGGTTGGAAGAGGATTTACTGAAGAAGTTGTATTATCTTAAAATAGATCTATACAAAGAAGTATTTGAGCAATTACTCTGCCTTTGTGTAGAGTATCAACCTACAAACAAGTTTCAAATGGAGCTTTACAAAAGTCTCTCCAATATTTTCAGAGTGATGGGACAGGCAGCATATTTGTTGAATCTGAACAGCATTAGATGAGATTATCTTAACATTCAAGGACAGAAAGCCACCTGATAGCAAGGTGGGAGGAAAGGCTCAGAGTTCAAAGTGATCTTGACTATTGGAGAAATAGTCTGACATGAATAGGGTATGACTCAATGAGAACACATGCAGAGTACTGCACTTAAGGAGGAGATTACAAATCTGTCATATGGGATGAAAAACAAGAGATATGAAGCCATTTTCCACAAAGTACTTTAGAGAGATCGAAAGGGAATCACCATCTAAAACTTGTTGGTGTTGTCAGAGCATTGTGGAAAAGCAGGTATCCTACTGAAACTGATGAACAGGAACATTGTGTCTAAAGCACAAAGTGTTTCCTCTACCTCAGTGCTGGCAAGGCACAGGATGGTGTCTGGTTTTGCAACAACAGGATGGTGTCTGGTTTTGCACACCACATTGCAGAAGGGTGTAGGTTTTGACTCAGGGAAAAGCAACAAAACCAATTGAAAGTTTAGAAAACATAGGTTTTAAAGAAAGATGTGGTTAGTGATATGTTTAGTACAGAGAGGAAGCATGATAAGTCTTTCAATAGGTAGAAGGCNGTGGTTAGTGATATGTTTAGTACATACTTGACACGGTGGGTGATATGTTTCCTTAGAGAGGAAGCATGATAAGTCTCTCAATAGGTAGAAGGATGCTACAAGGGGGAAGGGAGTAGCCTATTCTCTGTATTGATTGAATGGGACAAAAAAAATAAAAGCCTAAATTGCAGAAAAAAAGATATAAATTAGATACAAAAAAAATGTTGCCCACCACAAGGTTGACTGAGAAACAAAGGGAACTGAACCCACTTTTCCCATGTCTTTTAATGTATGTTGTAACTGTTCAGCTGTCACACAAAATCTGGCTATCATCTCTTGTGGCCACAGCACCTGCTATGTGCTGGTTTCAAGCTGGGGAGCTTTTGCCCACAGTGTGTATAAGCCATGGGGCATAAGGGTCTTTGTGTTTAGGCATTTACCTGTCTTGAAATGGAGTTTCATTGTGGACTGGATGTGTTCCAGCCCACAGAATTGCAACTGGGCTCATAGACATCCGCGGTGGCCCAGATTAATTTAGAACTCTGGAAAACAGACATCCTGAATCACTGCTTGAGGTATTACTGCCTACAACAAACAGTCTCAATCTTGTCTTCAACAGAGGCAGCAAAGTACCCAAACAGTGAGGTATTCATAAAGCTGTACTGTTACTTAATAATTTTATGCCTCTAAATTGCCTGGGAGAGGTCACCAGAAAATGAGATAAATAGGCAGTACGGCAAGACAGAGTCGTAAGTAATAACGCATTTGTGCACAAACTGTTAATTTTGCACTTCTTTTCATATATTGGGAAGATTTGGATCAACAGCTTCTGCTTTTTGAAGTTGTTTGTGTTACTGTAGTATTTTTTTTTTGTCCGTAACGTATTCTAGATGAAGACTACCTAAATTACTGAGATATCACTAGAACTTTAGAGGAAAGAGATCGATAACTAAAACAAGAAAAAGTAATCTAGTTTGGAAAATGAAACTGTGTTCCCCAAATATGACAAACTCTAGGCCAGTTAAGGTGAACTATTTCCACCCATTCTCCCCACCCTTTTTTTTTCCCCTTAAGAAAGATAGAAAATGAATTAAGAAGCACAAAGCTCTAAGGCACTTTAGATTAAAGCTAAAACATAGTAATGATAGCTTGATGATTGAATGACATCTGCCAAACTTCCTCAGGGACTTCAATAATATGAGGGTAATAGATCATTAGAAGTGTTGAACGCTGTGTCTGACATGTTTAAATTTATGTATCACATTCCTGCAAAATAATAACTAGTAATGGGTTAAAAGCTTCGGAGGGATGTGGGATATGCATGCAAAGCCACAGAATAGGTGATAGTCTGAACTGGTGATACCAGTTAAGTAACCCAAGATTGCCTGCCTATTATATGTTAAATATGTTAGAAGGGAACTTAATTATACCAACCTTAACAATGTTTCCTTTGCAATTCCTTTCTAGAATGCAAAAATGGTTTAGGCGAATGTATTTCAGTTCAGCTACTGATGGGGGTTAGGATCCATTATCCATAATCACTGCTCAGCCTAGTTGATGGCTATCCATGAACTACTTTAAACACATCAGTTTGGGTTATGTCTTTAGATCTGTACAATCAAAAAATTATATAATAGTTTGGTTAGTTTATGTCAGCTGTAAGAAAATCAATCGTCTTGGCACTGGGTGCTAAGAATATTGCAATTCATCCTCTTAGTTCTTTGAAGGAAAAGACACCTCAAAGGAAAATACAGCTTTGTGTCCAATAAGGTGACCACCTTGCCTTTAGGTGCATCAGGTCTCTGCAGAAGCAGTTCTGACTGCTCTTGGGGAAACCCGAGTTAAACAGAAACATCCCTTGTTCAAAAACAAAATCCCTTGTTCAAAAAACAGAAGAGAAGCTCTTGCAGTTTTCCCTCACTAAACTGGGAAAACCAACTATAAAGTTATGAGTACCAGGTGGAGCAAGGATTAAAATAAGCCAAATAGCAGAGACCTGCAAAGTAACCCAGCTGACATATATGTCATAGTTTATGGAAAGGTACATAAAAGAATATCTGCACTGGACTGTTGATTTTTTGATGAACTGTTTTAAAATGTCGTTCATACTTGACACGGTGGGTGATGGACTTGAAATATAGCACTACGGCCAAAAAGAGTCAGATAAATGCAATAATTTACATTAAGGTGAGGCTCAGGTGCAGTGTGTTGTTCATGACCTTGCATTGTATTGTCACGTACTGCTAATGTAACAACAGCCAATGGCCCTGAAGTATCACAGAGCTGATCCAAGGATCTGGCTGTAGTTTTGGTAGACTGATGATAGGTGGACCCTGATCTGTTCTGCCCTGAAGAATTGCTTTCCTCTCCTCCCCAAACTTATTAAATCCCCTCTTTCCTTCTTGTGACAGGCCTGCACGCTGCTCTTTCTGGGTCACTGTCAAGGGCTGCTGTATGGCATACCTGAGCCACAGTCATGGCTCTGCCATACATCTCTTGCTGGGAGGAAACAGCAGCAGGCCAGACTGCCTGTCCTGTGTTGTGGGTTTTTACTGGGAATGCCATTTGCTTTGGGCTCTCGGCTCACTAGCAAAGCTCACGAGCCTTTATGAATCCCAAAATTTCTGCTCTTCATGAAGTGGAAGAGTGGATATTACCTAGACTTGTGCTCATATTTCATGTGAAGTATGTGGTATGAACCCTCCTCAGGTTACTTTTTGGCCGTGGAGCTGCACAGTAATAACAGATGATGCTGTACATTGCTCTAACAAACGCAACAAAACTTTGAGTTTTCTTTCTGTCAGACTGCTTTCATAGTGTAGTGTCATGTAACTTCTCTTCATTTAACACCTAAAGGTCATAAAGTATATGTGAGTTAGCTTATTTTTTACTGTGACTTTGATCAGTGACAGCAGTCATACTGGAAAATAATACTGAGAGACAGAGGACAGAAAGAGAAATAATGATGGTTTTGAGAAAATAAGGATTGCTGGAATAATACAGACCTATTTGCTACTACTCATACTTGAAGTATGGTGATTAGCTTCAGCTAATTAGCTTCAGCTGGTGACCAGCTCTGAGACCCTGAGATTAACTAGTTAGGTGGCTCACTGTTTATTTGAATGGTATTTTTATTTTAAAAAGACTTTTAAGACACATGGGTTCTTATTGAAGTCCTTTTTTCTTTTCTCTTTCTTCTTTTTACTCTTCCTTCCTTTTTTTTCTTTTTTCTTCTTGTTTTCTTTTTTTCCTCCTTTTCCTTCTTCATATAAATTTATGACAGAGCTCGGTGATGGCCTGGTTCTCCTTGCTTGTCCTCACCCTGGTCTGTGTGCTCTGGGAGTCATGCACACCACTGGCAGCAGTCGCCACCCGACTGTGTAATTGCGGCCTCGGAGCAGGGAGCGGCAGGCGGCTGCATACCGTGGGGTAGCTGTCTGGCAAGAGGCCTCCTCCTGCTTCACTCAGACGTGTCAGGACAGCAGCTTGAAATGCTTTGTGAAAACACAAAGCGAAATGAAAAGCTTCTCCCACTGCTCTCCAGAGGCTGCGGGAGAGATGTCTCCGGAAGGTTAGGAAAAAGCTTTTTACTGAAAGAGTGATAAAGCTCTGGAATCGCCCGCCCAGGGAGGTGGTGGAGTCACCATCCCTGGATGTGTTTAAAAAATGATTGGATGTGGCACTCAGTGCCATGGTTTAGTTGAGGTGGTGTTAGGGCATGGGTTGGACTCAGTGGTCTTGGAGGTCTCTTCCAACCTGGTGATTCTGTGATACCAGGAATTACTCCAGTGCTGTTCAAAAGTTCAAGGGGCACAGGCATGCTCCATTTGCAGCTGTGTGGATATTCCAGAGGTCCACATTCTAAAATGAAGGAAAAATACTATCTCAGTAGGTTTTCTACCATACTGAAAGTCAGCAAGGAAGTTAGGAATGCCAGGTTGAAGAAGGAAGAGGGATTTTCTTGTTCCTGAATGTTTTGTCAAAAAACCCTATTGCTGTATGACAGCAGTCAAAGGCTTATTGTAAAGGTGAATGAAAGCCTGTATGTACCTAAAGCAGTGGAACAAGAATTCATGAGATAACAGTTTTAACATAGATAATCATTGTTCCAACGGAGACTGAGTTACCCATGCATGACATGAGCTGAACATCTCCAGAGTCAATCATGGGAATTGTTGAATTCTCCTTTCTTTCCTTCTCCTAAGAAAGTCACCAAAGTCAACAATACCTCAAAAAAAAGAGAGGAGAATTTAGCATCTGTTGTAGAAACAGAGAACTGAAAATATGAGTTCCATATTCTTATATAGGAGTGGCTTTCTTGTTCAAGTGTAAAGTTCTTATTTTACTCCTTTTTTTCCAATCTAGTTTCTATTTATGAAATAGTAGAAATTAATTACCAGGATACACATTTCTTTTTTGCCTTCTTCTTTTAAACTGGAAATAAGGCTATTATGTATTTCCCTGGCATTTTCCCTTTCACTCTTTCTGAGGCATAGAAAGTCATTCCCATCCTTGAGTTCAGAAAGCAATGTGTGGCATCATCTCAGGGTATGAAATCACTGGATGGAAGAATAGGTGTTTACATTCTCAAATGAAAGGGGATATTTTCAATATCATTCATTCATTCAGCCCTGAATAAAATTATTGAGATTATGTTTAATGTTTATTAAATGAGAGTAGAGTTATTTAAAAGTGTAATTCTTTTGCAAATCCCTGTTACAGAGCATACCTGCTGATTTAAAGGCATCCTGCTGAAGGTTTGCATTTCTAAACCTCATATGAATTTGAGGCATGGATAGTGGGATGTCAGATGAACGAAAATTTTAGCTTATGTTGATGGCTGGCAAGAGACAGGATTCTATCTGCATATTTTAGGACTAATGAGAAGTTGTGTATTTTCTTTCAGCCAGCTTTCTGAAAAGTCCATGGATAAGAACTTTTCATGGCATTAAAAATAGTGCTGTATAAAAATTTAGTCAGCAACCTCTTTTGGAGGCAATACATGAGATTATGAATAAAATGAAAAGGTTAATTTAAAATGGAGAAGCAGATTTGTAGTATATGAGGGAAGCTATGAAGCAGGTTAGATGCTTTCTCTAGAAGGAGGACAAGTATTATGCTTTTAGCCTTATTTATGTATTCCTCATATGCCACAAAATATTGTAGTCATGTCTGCTTTCTTTTGAGGTTTGGACATATTTAGTCATAACAGCAGTTGTGGCTTGCTTGAGAATCTTGCTGAGAATCTGTCTACTGAGTGTTTTACTTCTCTGTCTCATTAACCCCAGGACAATTCATTGTAGCATAAGCTTTAGGTTCAGTTTTGGTGATGTATTTTCAGTTTCTCACTTTGAGCAGAAATTATCATATCACCATTTTGACTGTAGTGATTTAGGAATCTGTTTGATGTTGAAAAGCCTGAAAAAATTCCCAGAGGTATATTGAACACGGGGAGCTGTTCACACATACATACCAAATCTGGGGAGGTTCTATCAGTAGGTCTTACCTATGTAAATGAAGAGATGTGTGTTCTTCTAGTCCAGTTTCCAGCCCTGAGACACACCATGAAAGTGCCTTTTCCGTCTTCTGTGCAGCATTGTGAATGCTCTCTTACTTTCCAACTCCAAAGTGATTCAGGAGGTCTTATCCAGAGAGATCACTCTCTTAATTCATCTCTTCAGGCCTTTTTATGTGTCGAAGAAAGAAGCTGCTAAACACTGCACACTCGAGACTGTGTGTATAAAGAGAGAGGAAGAACAGCTCCTTCTCACTTAAATACTTAAATGCCACTTACACTTTTGAAATTGCAAGGGCTCAAAAAAGTTTTGGACTGGCCACCTTCACAAGGAATAATTTCATCCACACAGATCTCTAGCAATTCAGGAGTTAAATTCTGTGCTTTCCCAGAGAGTAGAATTTCCTCCTCCCTCATGTCTAATTGAAGGGTACATATCTATGATCTACTTTGAGCAGATTTTGCATTTGCTGCGCCCAATGTAATATGTCAGATTAAAGCCTAATTGATATTAATTGTCAGTTTGACAGGTATTTACGTAATACACCTGTGATTTGTCCATGCTGCAACATCAAAGAACAATGTAGTCCATTGTCAATCTTGTACCTTTTTTTTTCCCTCTTGAAGACCAGATCATTGTTCAAGAGTAAATATGAAGTATCTTTCAGGAGGTTTGCATTGGCATGTTTCCTCCCCAGTTGTGATCTGACTAACAATGGAACAAACCTATGCTGATTTTGTAATGTCAATTCTAAAATGATCAGGAATCACTTTGAAGCACATGTTTTCTGATAAGCAAGTTCCAAAAACAAACCTATGCTAGTTTTGTAATGGCAATTCTAAAATGATCAGGAATCACTTTGAGGCGTGTGTTTTCTGATAAGCAGGTTCCAAATTCTCATCATCCTGCTATGAAACGGTCCTCTTACATTTTGTAGCATGTGGATTCTGACTCATATTTGCATTATGCTCTTCAGTTTTATCTTGATGTAAGCCCCATTGACTTAATTACACTGGCATAAAGATGGAATGGGGAAATGGTCAACCACGCCCATTAACAAGTCCATCGTGAAAATGTGGGAGTTGTTCTTTTGTCTTCAGGGAAATTTCACCAGAATGGGGTGTCTCTTCTAGACAGACTCTGCTATTTTTAGCAACTTGCAAGAAAACTGAGGTGTATTCTCCGAATTATACCACGGTGCAAAAAGGAGATATGCATCAGAAGGCTGCAACTAGAAATGGGAAATTACAAAGCAGGGACTTGATGTCTTTGATAAGGCAGGGCATGGTGCTTCAACCAAAGACAGTATTGAATATAATTCTGACATTATGTTTATTTTTAGCCAGTGTGCAGCATATGCAGTGTACAGTTACCTAAAGAAGAGATGAGGAAGAGAGAAAGTAAGTCAGGATGGTAATTTAGGTCCACGCTAAAATGCAATGGAGGAAATGAAAAAATAAATGTTATTTATACATCAAAATGCTAGGGGAAGCTACGGTCCCTGTACTACAAAGGATATGAGATCTTGAGGCTTCAGAAAGACTTGGATTGTGGTGTTCTTGAAACAAGGACTGCAGCATGAATTCAGAAAGAAAATGCAGCAGAGGATATGAGTTTCCCTCACCAGCCATGGCATCCTTGAGGGCTTTTTGGGCTGGTTGTTTTCTCTGAGACATGTAACATGATTCTCCAAACCCCAAGTTATGTCTAGCAGGCAGGATTTAACTTTTAACTGGCATGATTTCAGTTATATCAACAAAAGATCTCGGTCTCCTGCCACAAACAAACAACTCTAAATTAACTGGCCTGAATAATTGAACAAGGGGTTGTTTGTTTGTTTACTTCAATTACTGTTTGTGGTAGCAGTGGGTGGAAATGAAATCTTGCCACTGCTTTCTAACATCTATCAGATTTGGAACTTTGTTCCTGTCTGAATCTTTGCAATTCTTCATGATATTTTTTCCACTCCTACTTGCATCTCCCTTTATTTTTCATTCCTGAGATTCTAATATATTATGCTGGGTGTTGTAGTACTCTTGATCCAAGAACGCTATTGTCTTTTCAAATCTGTGAGAACAGGGTTTTTTTCCCTCGTTCTTCCTTTATTTATTAATTATTTTTCCTACGTTTTTGAATCCTTTATACTTCTTGGAATGATTTTTTTTCAGGCAATGTCTTTTCATTTTATCGTATTCCAGCCTTCTGAACTCTGTAACATTACTGGCATGTCAGATGCACTGGTTTTGTTTCTTAAGATGTCCTTTGTTTAAAAGTCCCCTGCTTTTCTCGACGCACTACATTTGCATGTACAGTTGTAAATACAATTATCTTTTATTTTAAATGTCGTTGTCACCATTCAAAAACTGTTATATAAAATGTCATAAAAGCCTGGCTTTTCTTCAGTTTATCTTGCCATGCAACTCTTCCAGGGCTTACTGTTTACTCCCATGGTATCAGAGTGAAGTATCTGTTCTTTTGCTTTGCCCTCTCACTTCACATGAGATAGTGATTCCTTTGCTTTGTATTTTTAATTCCTGCACTATTTCTGTGAGCTCTCCAGCCTACTCTGCTCCATGCTCCTGAGCCTGTTTTACCCTACAAGTTCAATATGCTTTTCCCTATTCTGCTTTCTGCTGAACCGATGGAAACATAGTCTTTCCATCTTCTTCCTCATTCCCAAGTAATAAATGCAGCCCTAGTTTACATATATAACAACCGAGCTTTGAGCCTCTGTTCCACTTTCCATTCTTAATTTGGTTTCTGTGACCTAGTATTTGTCCCATCTCAGCCATCACCTCGCAGCTCTGCAGGTGAGTCATGGTCCAGGTCGGCTCTGGAGTGTTCAGTACTGGTGCTGAGGTTGTGTTTTGGATGCTGTTTCATTGGTTCAGTGCAGGAATCTGCACTTCAGAGCTGGAAGTATTTCTGCAGGACCCAAAGTCCTGAAGGAGTTAGGGAGCCTGTAAATTACATGCCTGGTTGATATCTACAGTTCAGAGATGCTCTCTGACCCTGCCTCATCCAAGGCTCGTGCTGTATGTTTAACAGTTGGCACTGCATGTGTGCCTGTGTATCTGAGGAGGCAGGAACAGACTGCTGAACACTGCTTCGTCGACTCTTGTGGGCCAAAAGTGTGAATAACCTGTGTTTAATATGGTTGTCTAGGCTGTTTACATTGGCTATTTGAACCACAGCCAAATTAAATTTCTGAGGAGGCTGCTATTGCTTTCTAAAGATGTAACCCCCTATATTTGTTCATCAGCTCAAAGTTATTTACTAATCACTGCCTGTGTTTGGCAGAAGAACAGCAAATAAAAGAGGCGCTTTGTGTTTTACATGGTCTTGGTAAATGTGTATTAAAATACAGCATCCTTTTATTTGAACAATATTCATAAGAGAGAATATTAATTATTATGAATGTTAGAATATTACTGTTTTGCTCTATGCCTTAGGAGATGACAGTCTCTGTGGTAGCATTAATTAATGTGTAGCTTGGCTGTGTAGGCAGAAAGCAAACAATCTCCTAGCAGGTTATTCAACATTAGCATACAGCCTTCCCTCTCCTACAGCACTTTCAAAGCGATTCTCATCCACTGTGCTGCAACCTTGCACTAACCTTATGTTAACAAATTTATAACTTGGAAATTATTCTGCTGACATCAATGGTGTTACACCATGCAAAACCTGTTTAAAATTAGGTCCAAGGTATTTCAGTTTTAATTTTTAAAATGTGTTCTAAATAGTATTCACATGCTTCAGTAATTGATGGCTTGGGATTACTTTTCTGTTTCTAGTTCAAAATTAAGGTTTTGTAAAGGTTTTTTATCTGGTTTTCCCCTCTCTTCTTTTTATACTTAAGCTGCTCCCTTAGGCAAAATCACTGATTTCCTACCTTCCCCTTACAATATTATGAACCAACAAACAGAGTTATCTGCCAGTTCATTCTTGAATATAGATTCTTTTTAATGCAATCAGAGCATGCAGGAATCTCCTGCTTTACAAAACAGAAACTGCCTATCTATGTACACAGACAAACAAAAATACACTAGAAAATACACCAGAAAAACATTCAAAAAACAGAAACCATACATGAGTTAAAGGAACCTTATTAAGGTACAAAGTCAAATACCTTGAAGCTTGGTAATGCAAACATTACAAGATCTTAGTTTTCCAGGGATTACCTGCTTGCTTTGTCTAGCCAGTACCCAGAGCATGTGAGATGTTTCAGGGATGTTGGACTGCCCAGAAATTTAAGCTATCCATCCTTAGCAGATGTGTGGTGGGCACGTGCAAACTACCACATTTTTGTTTTTTCAAAGGCATGTGAGTTGACCAGGCTGGGGCAGAACACATCCACATGGCAAAGCTGAAAAAATCTACTTGTTTTGAGTCCCAGCTATAAAATACAGTAGGACTAGAGCTTTCTAAACTGTCCACAGTTTTCTTTTGGCAGTAGCTGAGACATGATGGGGAAATAACACCCAGGAGAGATACCCAGGAGCCAGGAATGGGGCCTCTAAGTCCCATTCTTCCTCTGTTCTGCCTAGACTGGTACAAAAAGCAGCTGAGGGCAAGAGGGACCTCTCCAACACACAAAGTCACAGGGTACAGCTTCTCAGCACTGTCCTGCGATGAAGAGACAAAGGAGGTGCAGGTGGGGAAATCTTGTACCGGGCTGCTGGAACACCACTGGGAAGCCTTTGTTAAAGGCTGGATAAGGCCCCGGCAGCTCTGTAATGGGAGAAAGCTGGGCCCACCAGCAGCCCAAAACAAGGACGCGTTTTTCCTGTGAGACAGTTTCTTGTTAATCTGCTCAGTGACACGGTGGTTAGGAGCATCCTTACTGGTCTCCTATCAACTATTGCTGCTTAGGAGGAAGCCCTTGTTGGATAGCTCAGGTGAGCCAGTGGCCTAAAGTCATCTCAGGGGCATGTGTTCACTGGGAGGAGAGCCTCCTGGAAAGGAGTGAGCTTGTCTAAAATTTCCCCAAGCCCCACAGCGGTTCCGTGACAGCCAGGTGGCTAAGCCCAGTCAGCCTTGGGAACACAGGAGCCAGGAAAAGGAAGTAGATGGGAGGTTGGGGTGACAACTGGGGGCTCAGATAGGAACTGTCGTGCAAATCCAACCAGCATGGGTTGTGCGTGTTGCTGGTGTGAAGATACATTTGTAGAAAATGCTTAGGTAGCACCAGAGGCAGTGGTGTGACCTGTAGATGACTTCTCCATTTGTAATTATGGAATGTAGAAGAAAGGGGGGAAAAAAAGGAAGAAGCCATGGAAGAAACACCTCTGTGACTAATTCAGCTCTTCTGTAGAGAAGCTTTCATTCCTTACAATGTAAAGGGAATTTCCTAATTTGGCTTATTTTTAAAAAGTTATTTCCAAGCTTGACACGACATTGATTTCTCCTTACCTGGATTTCAGATTGCTCTGAACATTTAAGTATGCTGAGTTTTTACTGGAAATCTTTCAAGAAGAACTCATTTTGCAGCTTCTAGAGCAACAGACCTTCTTGAGCCTGTGATAACTAGTAATTTACCCGTTGGTCAGGTGTTACCATTAACAATATTCTTCTCTCTTCAGTTTCCATATGTTGCTCCTGTTTTACAGCTGTAAAGAATTACAATTGCACTGGGAATTCTTTTTACTGAAAACTGACTTTAATATATCTCTTTTCACTTGTACGTGGTAATGGGATGACCAGTGTACTCTCTTGATTGTTTTCAAAAGCCAAACAGAAGCTGATATTGCAAAGTTTTAACTCCTACACTGGTGCCCTTATAAGCTCAGACATTCCTTTGCAGTCACTTTTGGTGAAAGATAGCCACAGGACAGTCCTTAAAAGTCATAGCTGTGTTTTACATCGTGTGATTGTATGTCATGCCTTCAGTGGAAAAAAAAAAGGTTTCTCAGTTTTTATTAAAACAGGTAAATCAAAACAATCCCAAAGTCAAGGTAGAAGGAAGATAGCATCATTCTACTCATAAGCCAGTACCATGATTTTTGAAGGTTTGGGTTTGACAGCTGATCGCCTTTGTATGTAGCCTGCAGAGGTCCATTCTGATTTTTTGGGGTTTTCATGCATTGTGGGGAAGGTAGCCTGAACTTGTCCCACCCATTGATGGATCCTGCACAAGCATACTTCAGTATCCACCTTGATTTAGATGGATTAGTTTGAACAAGTCCTAATGAATCTCCTGAGATAAGATCCCCTGAGGTAGGCAGGAAACCCTTTAAAATAAAAAGGTAATGATGACTTCACAACATTGCACATAGCAAATTTATTTTCATGGGTAGTAGAAGCATGAACAGGGGAAATGTTTTTGCCTTCATTCTACTAGGATTCCTGCACCTTGGTCCCTCCATGACATCAACAGCAGAGCTCCTGCCTGGAGAAGAAAATAGGAAATACAGAGTACTTATATTTTTCCAGTGAAAATACTTTCTCCCCCAAAAGACCACTTTGGTCTTCCTATTATAAAATGTAAACACTTTTTTACAGTTTGAGTATAACCACGCTTAAAACAGCTGCTGCCTCTCACCTGTGCTGCAGCTCTGTTTGTGCAGTGAATTAAGCCCTCTCTTCACAGACTGCACATCAATTGCAATTTTTTAAGTGCTTTGGGATCCTTTGGGTTGAAAAGTATGATATAAATTTAAGATATTAAATCGTTAAGAAGAATAAGAGCATTACCAGATGCTGATGCTCATGTTATAGCCATGCTGTTAACAGCAAGCTGGGAGATACTTACACTTCATCTCTGCAGCAGGTATCACATCACAAAACCCTTTTCATTAACTGCACATTAAAAGTCATGAGGATGTTTAGCCCCAGCTAATCCCACTGTACAGCAGTCCAGAACTTGCCTGATCTTATAACTAGGAATTTTCTTGTAACCTCCCATTATACTGGCATTTTTAGCATGCTTATATCCCTCTGCTTTTATACCACTATCCTTCACTTAAATAGTTCTTTCCTTTGATGATGCTGTAGCATCTTCCCCCAAGTGATGGTACAGCACGTAGCTCTTTCACCTCCCAAGTTTTTGTATGGCTGACTAAAGAAACAAAATTTGTCCTTGTGTTTTTATAGGATGTTTCCGCATCCCTTGACCATCCCTACAACTTTTCTCTTTATCTGCCCCAAATCCAGTTTGTTTTCTTTTAACAACACTACCAAGAGTAGTTTTTGAATACTACACAGTATTTGGAATAAAAGACACGTCAATTAGTGTCTCATATGCTAGCAGTAATGCTCCCCTACTTTGTCTGGAAACAGGTCATCCTACACATTCCTAAGATTATGTTTCCCTTCATGGTTGCATCACACTTCTGATTCACAGTCACCTCTGATGAACTCATACCTCCAGGTTCTTCTTTACACCAGTTGTTTCAGAATACAGGGAGCCTTTTGTTTTCAGTCTCTAAGTGAATTATCTCAAGCTTTTTTCTCTTGACTCTCAACTCTTTCACAGTGGCAGACTTCAAGCTGAGCCAGTTTTTTCTTTCTAACCTGAGTCTCCCTGTACCGATGTTCCTCAAATTTAAGTCATCACCCACCTTCTTCAGCTTGTTTGTAATATTTTTGACTTAATAGAAAGTGCCTGTAATGATTCTTTAGGCTGATAATGACAAATCCAACCAACAACTTCATGCCAGCCATAGACTTCCCCTTTTCTGGCCTGTTGCCACCCATTTATACATCTTATTATTCCCCTGCTGTACCTCATCTTCTTTAGCTTAGCTGTTACTGCAGTTACTAGAAGGATAAATCATAGAACCAGAATAGTTTAAGTTGGAAATAACCTCTACAATCACTGAGTCCAGGCATTAACCCATCACTGCCATGATGACCACTAAACCGTATCCCAAAGTGCCATGTCTACTCATTTTTTGAACACTTCTAGGGATAGTGACTCCACTACTTCCCTGACCACCCCTTTAGTGAAGACATTTTTCCTGATATCTGATCTAAACCTCCCCTTGGTGCAACTTGAGGCCATTTTCTCTCAGCCTGTCACTTGTTGCCAGGGTGGGGAGACTAAGCCCTGCTTTGCTACACCCTCCTTTTGGGTAGCTGTGAACAGTGAGGTCTCCCCTGAGTCTCCTTTTCTCCAGGCTAAACAACCCAAGCACCCTGAGCCACTTCCCATCAGACTTGTGTTCCAGACCCTTTGCCAGCTCCATTTCCCTTCTCTGGACATGCTCCAGCACCTCAATGTCCTTCTTGCTGTGAGGGGCCCAGAACTGGACACAGGATTTGAGGTGTGGCCTCACCAGTGCTGAGCACAGGAGGACAATCACTGCCCTGCTCCTGCTGGTCACATTATTGCTGATCCAGGCCAGGAGGGCACCTGGCCAAGGTCACCTGGGCACACTCCTGGCTCATGTTCAGCCAGCTGTCAGACAGCACTCTGAGGTCAGTTTCGCCTGATCAGCTTTCCAGCCACTCTTCCTTCAGCCTGTCCCACTGCACTCTGTTGTTGTGATCCAAGGGCAGGACTCGGCACTTACTGAACCTCATTCAGTTGGTCTTGGCCCGTCAATCCAGCCTGTCTGTATTCCTCTGCAGTCTTCCTACCCCCCAGCAGTTAAACACTACACCCAAGCTGGTGTCGCCTGCAAACTGGATGAGGGTGCACTCCATCTCCTCATCCAGATCATAAATAAAGATGTTAAACAGGACTGGTCCAAAACACTCACCCCTGGGGAACACCACTTGTGACCAGCTGCCAGCTGGATTTAATTCCACACTCTGGGCTCAGCCATCCAGTCAGATTTTTACCCAGCATCCATCCACTCCATGATTAGCCAAATCAGCCTGTATTGTTCCCTGTCATGCCACAGCTAGATCACTCTTGCTAGCAAATTTAGGGTGAAAGCTACTCGCATGCTTCCATATTGTGCCATAAGCTATGAGACAGAAGTACCTTTTGTAATGACAGGGCATGGCTAGGTAAATCAACATTAGTTTAGAAAGTTTGCAGTAAATAGTTGACACCTTTTTTTTCTTTTTTTCCTCTCTGAATTCATAGTCAAGGTCACTGGGTTTGTTCTATCTCATCTGATCCCAAAAGGAGAGAAACAGAGATGCTTTCTGCAAGGCAAGCAATTTGTGCAAGTCTTCTTTTAATGTTAAGTTTTGTCATTTAAATGTGTACTTTTCTTATTTGCAAAAAAGGACCCTGCTTTAATTTGAACACAAAAGATCTCTACATTATGTTCTAGATTGCTTTCTGCATCTGTGTTATGTAAAACTGTGCACCAGGTTATTTTTTTTTCCTTGCCTGCATTTCCTTCCTGCAATGGCATTTGTTTAACAAAAGTCAGATGCTGCTGCTTCTAAGAGTAACCTAGGTAGGGACTCAGGTAAATTAGTTCTTAAATAAGGTTCTCCCTAATTATCTAAGTAACAGTAGTTTTTGGTTGGACTGGGTTTTTATGTTAGTTTTGGGGTTGTTTTTTGTTGTCTGAATTTTTTTTACATGCATATTCTTGTTTTAATTGATTTCAAAACAGTAAAACAAGTTAGTAGTCTTGTTGGCTTTTCGTGGTTTATGTTTCAGTGCTCTGAAGCATGTTTTCCATAAGCATGGAACCATCACATTTTGCTTAATGTGTTTCTTCTTCTTTGCACTTCTAGCAACAGTTCCACTGCCTGGTTTGTTGCACTAGTATAACCAACAGACAGCATAAAACTTCTGTTTTAAAATGAGTCATATCACTCCTGGATATTTCTTTAATTTTTTTCCAATTCTGGATCAGAGGTTTCGTTTTGCAGAGCTTTGACTAGTTCTATACTTTCACTAAAATTAGCAGGAATCTGCTCAACTTCAAGTGTGTTTTTCTGCGTCGGGGCCAGAGCACTTGCAACCTAGCGAGGTGAAGACCCATGTTCTCCTGGTTTATCTCCCATTGTTTTATCAACATTTGCAGTACCAAACCACTGATTTAGCATTCCATGGATGGCAATACAGCTGAGTCAAGCATGATGTTACTTTCATTCTTATCCTTACAGTTATAGGCATGTCCCCCTTTATTCAGCCTAGCCGAGCTTTGTTGGCCATATGCTGTACCATATGCTATAGCTCATGTGCTGCTACATAGAAACTTTTGATAGGATTATCTGAATTATCCTTAATGTGAAATAGACCAAGCTTTATTAAAAATAAATCTGAAATGCCAGGGTAAAGATGCTCATATTTTATGGGAGATCTTAGACAGGTGATATATCTGGAAGGGCTTTGGTTTGTGGAGTGCTGGAGAGGAGTTCATTTTAATAGGGGGTGAATTCAGTTTGAGATCTTTTTTTCACTTGTTTTGTTTTTTAACTCTGAATCTCAGTATTCAGGAACAACGGTGTGAAACAAACACAAATCTGTTGTATTTTTTAAAACTATTTTAGTCCTGTTTCCAACTCCTCTTGTGCTGACATTCTACAAACTGATTTTCTAAAAGGACTGTCACCATCAATTTTGCTTTTTTAAAGGACTTTAATTCTTTCAGCATGTTCATATGGTTTTATAAAGCCCCAGATACATGGCAAATCCCCTTGGTGTTGTAAGACAAGATTGCTGTTAAAAAATGTTTAGGCTTAGTCAGCTTCTTCTCACTACTGAAGTCATGAGGGACTCTGGGAAATGGTGTTTATACTAAGCTTAAATTGATAGGGCAAGTTTAATGCAATCAGGTCAAAGGTACAACTGCTTAGCTAGTCTCATCAACCACTCGGGTTTCAGCATCAGTTTATAAGAAAAGGCCTGTAATGATAACATCTGGCTGTGGGCGCATGGGCTGCATTCTCCGTGCAGTGATTGAATGTAATTTAATGGTGGGGAGGAGCCAACTGAAGGGCAGCTCCATTCCTGAATTATGATCCCCAATAGATAAGGTACAACTGCCAGACTTTGATCGCCCCTGTTATCAATTCACTTGATGAAGAACCTTTTTCCAATATAACCTGGACAGAGATGTCTTCCTTGGAGGAAGGAGTGTGGTCCACTGAAAAGGCTCAGGATGGGGGATGTCCAGTCCGGGACAAAACTTCTTGGTTTCCAAGCGCGTACGTGTGTGGCTGATGGCATCACTGTGAGTGGGTGCTGAGTGACCCAGGACAGCGCTGAGGAAATGTGCTAGACAGAATAACGGATTGGGCTGCCCTCCTAACGTGAGAAAGCATAATGCTCAATTGCGTATTTCCTGCCTCGCACTACCCAAGTTGTGTGGCAATTTAAATATTCAAGATTACTGCCAGGCAGACACCAAAATACATACTCATTAGGAGAACGTAGATACCCAAGACATCCTGAGAGATTTTAATCATAGGCAAGTCTGGCCCGCTGATCCTAATTCAGACCCTAAGAGGGGCTTTTTCATACAGAATATGTCTGGGTTTGCTGGCCAAATAGGATTGTCAACAAATAGGTGTGGCCTTCTTTGCCTTATCTGTACTGTATTTTAAATTTCCTATCATATAATTAAAATTTCTTTTGGGAAAAAGTTTTTACATTTTGCTCCACCCTGGCTGGAATTTTGTTAAATGTCTGTCCCCAGCTGAAGAATTTGGGAAATTTCAGTCAAAATAATTTCCAATCATCATTACAGAAAAAGAAATTTAAATGGCTTGTTGCCAGTTGATGTTGGTAACATCCTGCTTTGAGGCAGGGACTTGAAATGGATTAATGCTGTGATTTGTATGTCACTGACATACTTCTTTTTCTTCCTGTGAAAATCACTTCATGTTGTGAGATTTAGAAAAAAAACCCCACAATTTGCACACGCTTAGCAAAAAGTCTTTAATTTTTCCAGGTAAATTGGCTGAGTATTTAATTCATATACAACATCTTCAGCCTTCTGATGGTGCTAAATGGGATGCGTTATTTCTGAGAATCATCAAGCATGCTCCCTCCAACCTCCATCCTACCGTCAAGTTGAACTGAATGAATCTGAGCCAACACATGGCATTTTTTGTGGTTTGGGGAACCACTTGGTACAGAAGATCAACATTGTCTCTCTTCCCAAGTTTGCTTATACTGTATTGCTTACACTGAGGCAAGACAGACCTCAAAGCCTGCAAGGTTAGTGATTATCTGACCTAACTGTTTTCAGCAAAGGTCCCATTAAATTTTCTTGGGTTGCAAACAAAACAGGGAGGCAGGTTCTCGGTTACATCTGTCACCCAAAAAAAGGAGTGTACTCTCCTTTGTCTCAAAGAGCACGTGTGAGTGGGCTGTCTGTGACTGACAACATTAAGAAGATCCAAAACAGCCGATGTGGGACCCAAGTGTTGAATATACCCAGCCTCTTTTCAGCCTACAAGTCTTTGTAATCACATATGGAACAAGCTTTACTCTAGAAGGGGGCGTGCATTTTTTCCATTTTCTCTGCACAAGCATGTGAACTGTTTCCATAAGGATGTTCTTTATGACGTGTTTACATTGGGTTTGCTGATATTCAGGTGGGGTTGCCTGTCACTCATGTCAGATGAGTGTAGGACCATTCTTGGCAGTCAGCAGATCTCCGTGGTTATCTGACATTCATTAGGTAAGAAAATTCAGCATACAGCTTAGGTTAGTAAGATTTGCCATTCCTTTTGAGGAACCAAAACCCAGGGAGAACATTCAACTTGCCACAGATCAGTGGCAGGACAGACCATGGGATCTGCTTTCTAATTATGAGACAGCATAGTCCTGCTCCTGGGCCAAGGCACACCAGGCTGTAAGATCAGCTCTTGAACATGATAAAGTGTAGCATTTTGCACTCTTTTGTCTTGGTAAGTATATTTTACTGTGGGCAATTATAAATCAGGTAGTAAACCACTTTCTAATGGCACAGAAAATAGTAAGCCAAAGCGTGGCTCACAATTCTTCCACAGCTTTGAATTGCCTTGGTAGGTTTCAGTGCTCAGCTTAGCACGTGTAATGTGTCTTCTCATATGGATGGGATGAGGCCCTACTTAAAGTGGTAATGATTATATACACCATACTTCTAAATGTATAAACTGCTTTTGAGCATACTGGAAAAGCTAAAATACCAACTGCTAAACCAATGAATCATACTTTGTAAGGGAGTGTTTTTATATATAATATATAAAATCCAACTGTATATGTATAGGCAGAGTGAATACTTACACATCACATGTGTAAGATATAAATGATCCTGATGAACATGACTGAAGTAAATTATGTTAATGCTCCAGTTAGAATTAGTTCTACATTAATTTCAAAATGTTTTTGTTATAGTGTAGATTCAATGTCAGGAAGATGAAGGAATCTGGGCTTTTAACTGCAACCTCCACATTGCAGTGTGACTCTATGGGGATGTTGAAAATTAAACATTTGGTTTAAGCATTAAACACTTAAATTTTCTTTTTAGTTCCTAGGCCTGTGTAAAAGCAGATTGGGAAATGGTTTACAGTACTTCCTATTGGAGGTTTCCATACCGACAATGTCAGAAATTACATCACTTTTCTGCTAGTTACTTTTATTACTTTTCAAGAAAAAGTCTTTAAAATGCCAGCATGTAATTTTCCTGGTGACAAGTGATAACCTTTATGAAAGGTCTGTTTTTCTTTTAAAGAAAGATGCTTTTAGCCCACCTCCAAGTTAGTGGACTGTATCAAGGGAAGTCGCCAGCCCTCCCCAAGTCTTGCCAGCCCTGAAAGGTGTGGAAGGATTAATCACTAGAGGCAGCTGTTGTGTTCTTGGCTACCCTTCTCCCTATTCAGGGCTTGCAATGAATGGTCTTGCAATTGCAAATAAAGGTCCCATGGTGAATGAACCTATCTGCTGGAAGGAAGGCCTAACCCACGGTGTCAGCTCCAAGTAAGGAGACCTCTTGATTCTTTTCTTATTTCGTGCTTCAAGTATCTCTTCTCAGGTGAAGGACCAAGGACAGAAGGCATCCTTCGTGCTCCCTCTGCCACCACTGGCATTAGACCCCATCTTGAAGGCATTTGGATGAGGGATCAGCTAGCACACAGTCAGTAACAGAGAGGGAGGAGAAGCCCCAGTGGATAAGTGAGAATGAAAAAAGCCTTCAGAGAGATGGGGAAGGGAAGAAGCAGCAAAAGTCTGAAAACACCAGTAGGACAAATGAATGGAATATATGTTAAGTATGAGGGAGAAAGGTAGATAAATGCAGGTGATTTAGAGGGGAATAGGGCAAGTGGAAAAGAAGTGTTCAATGAAGGAAGCAGAAACAGCCAAGGGGAAATGAAGAGACGTCATGACTTCTTATAAGGGAAGATATATGCCAAACCTAGGGAGGGTATAGGGAACATTTTTAAGAGTATTGTGGCACTGAAGTACAAAGTTGTATTAATCAAAAAATTTTCACTGTCCATCAGTGAAAGCTGGAGTGCCATGCTTACATCAACTTTACACACCAAACTGAAGAATGCAAAAATTGAGAACAAAACGGAGCTTGGAGGACCAGTTTGAATATGTGATGGACAAAGGAAACAATAAAACAGATAATCTGGTCGGGTTTCATGTTACATTTACAGCAGACTCTGCCTTCCACTAGGTAGAGTAACCAGTATCCCCAGCTATGGCTGGATACATAGCAGTATCTGCAAGGGTAGCTTAATCCAGCTTTATGTTCCCTCAGTCTGAGCTGGGCATGTTGACTAACAAGACTGTGACACACAGTTCTTTTCTCCTCAAAGTGGCATGAGCTCTGTGAGAGGTTCGGTGTTGCTTTATCTCCTTGTGCCAGGTCCTTCTGTGGTCCCCAGGCTCTTGGAAAGGTACCCCTGTTGTAGGACACTCCTCTAATTTTCTGCTACTTGAGTGCACTGAAACCTATACTCTCAGATAGTCTACTGTAGTGTTTCTGTGCATAAATTGTATGGAAAATAAACAAAAGCATGTGTATTTGGTACAGGCTAATTCTTATTTTTATATAGAATGTAATTTGCTATTGGCAAATTAATCTCATTTATCCTAGTTTCATTTGTTTAAACAATGTGAGTAGAGTTATTCATGTGCAAAGGAGTTGGCAAATGCTGCCAAATCCACTAATAAATCTGGCTGCTGAACATAGCATTTGGAAGTGGAGTTATTTGCCATTCTCATTTTCTAGGGTGCTAATTTCCACGAAAACCCACTATTACATTAGAGAAAATTATGGCTTCTCCTGGAGAGAAGGCAAAAAGAAATGATTAATCTACCAATATTGTACAAGAAGAAAACTGTAGTGAGCAAGATAGATTTGCAGGACTGTACTCTTTTGTCAGCAGTGGAAATGGTCCCACTGACCTGTTGCAGAGTATATTTAAAATCCAATTCTGCGTATTTGTATTCATCTTCTTATGTTTAGAGCTTTCAGTTAAAAGTTATTGACAGTGCTCCAGCTCTTTTGTGCATACATGCATGTGGCTACAATAACTGTATAAATCTTTGCCATACTTAAGAATTCTGGGTTAGGGGATCCCACATGCTTCAACATTGAAGTGGCTGCAGCATTTTAATTGATCTCTGTAGAATATCACAGCGGTATTATCTTCATAAGAGAGCTGTGGGCTGCCCTGGCGGCCTGCCAGAAGGCCAAGGGCTGTATCATATTTACATGAAATGGACCATATTGCCAGCCTTGGCACTAACACAAAGGCCGTGTGTCCTACAGACTGTGCAGGTCCCGACGTGCGCTGAGCCACCTCAGTGCAAGCAGCCGCACCAGGAACTCTGCGTCTTCTGCAGCCGAGGTAGCTGCCTGCCTACCGGGGTGACAGCAAGCCAGCATTCCAGCTGCACCACTTGTATGCTAAGCAAGCAGTTAAAAAAAAAAACCCCAACAGTGCAGCCAGTGTAATTATCTTTCATCTCACCTGAGTTCAAAAGCAGGGCTTTCCCACTGCCACTCTGTTTTCTTAGCCGTCTGCTCCAGAACCACTTCGGCTGTTGTGGTTTATGTGGAAAATTAAAGGGCGAATGACTGTCACAGCTTCCTAATGACATCTAGGGATTCTTTTATATGCTAAGTCATTCATATCTTTTACAATTTAAAAGCATGATGACATCATATACATAATAACCATACAGAACTGCCTGCGTGTTTGCAAATAAATGTTAGAATTCATGACAATCTTTTTTTCTCATGCCAAAGATGATTGAATAATTCAGGTCCATTTTCTCCAAGAGCTTTCCCTGTAAATAGAAAGGCCTCTGTGCCTCTATCTGTTAATTGCTAATAGAGTCCAGAGATACCTGCATGTTGCAAGCTCATATTTATTAATTATTTACAAATTACAATAGAAGAATCATAAAAAGAATTATCATGGGAAATTATTTTCTATCAACTCTCTATCCATCTGCAAATGAAAAGTAACATTTCAGCTCTGCCTAGGGACTCCTTGTAAGAATGGTATTGAGCAATTACAACTTCAGGTCAAAAACATATCTTTTCTTACTTATACACTTACTGTATAAATGTTGCTTAGTTATCTCTTCCTGTCTTGATGCTGTGGCTGTATATAATACAAAGCATCTGTATTTCACACATTCCAACAACTTTGTATCACTGTAGCATGCTTCATTAGCTAATCAAGACTGAAGCCAGGCAATTCCTTTTCATTATTTATGGAGCTGATGTTAAGTAAACATGAAAAGTGAAACAGAAATATGTTAAAACATGCTTGTATCATTTTATTACTTTGATTATATCTCTGTGCATGACTGGATCCTCACCTGATGCTGATACAGGGTGTATTTCTTCTTTCACTCATGTAAATGTACATGTAGTCTGCTAAAAGGAAGATCTACTGGTTTGTGGGTTGGGGTTTTTTTAAGGATAACAAAAATTACATCAATCTAAACATGTTTAGGACTCCAAAAAGCCAATCTGTACCATGAAGTGTTTCTATATAATTTTGTTTCAGTTTTAGGGAAGGAAGTTTGTGCATCCACTCACTGCTAGCACTCATGAATTTGCATATCATGTAAGATCACTGTACAATATCTCTGAAATACCTGAAAGTGCACCAAGCTTTGTATTTGAAGTTAAGCCAGCATCCTGACTTGATAAACTCATGGTGTTCAGCTCTGGTTCTGTGGAGCACTATGTCAGACCTATGTGGTTGCATGAAGGTGACAAAGCAAAATCCACAAGTCCTGTAGGCATTGACTTTGGACAAAAATGCCAACCTGCACCTCTTGGAAGTCCTGTGATGTCAGCAAAACAAGGCTAGCTTGTCACATTCTTGAAAGCCTGATTTAAAAATCACATTGAAACAAACATCCCAGCATTTCCTTTTATTAGGTGTACTTATGCTGTTTGGTGAAACATTATTCCCTATCCATGACTGGTTGCATCGTGGCTTGCTGTATCTGATAGAAGAGCTACTCACCATCCTGGGGCCTTCATGCTGTGTACCTCTCAAAGTGTGTAGCAGTGGACACCCACAATGAAACAGGAGTTTACTTCCCTGCTCACCTGCAATATTCCACTTGCAGAGTAGTTGTTGTCAGTAATGATTTCAGCAAACATAAGGCGTGGTCAGAATTGTCTTTGCAAAGAATGGGAAACACAATCCTCAGTTTCTAGCAGGTGAAATATGACTCTCTTAGTCAAGGTGATCCACTGCACATCTATTTCAAATTGGACGTAATTTAAACTTATGCATCTTCTGTTTCTGGTTACGGCGCTATTCTGAATGTTTGGATTTCAACACAGTAAGACGGCTGCAGTTGAAAGGGAGGCATTTCCTCTTCACTTCCTGTGAAGCAGTGGTCCCATGGATGCACTTCAGCCTACTAGAAAACAGGCCCTATTTATCTGAAACAACCCAAGATAAAATACAACCAGTTCATATCCCATGTCTAATATTTCCAAGCACATTCTGTTTTAAAGCAAGTAGGCCAAATTCCTTCCCAGCATAGCTTCGTAGAAACCCATGAGTTTCATTCAGCAGGTAGCCAAATATAAACACTGTTGTAGAAAAGGTTCATTTGAAATCAAACATGGAAAAGGTTTGAGTTAGAATGATACCTGAAAATATTTGCTCGGTGAGAAGAAGACATTGAAATACTTGGGTAGATTCACCTTAGAGTTTATACTAGCTCTTGTGCAAACTTCACGGGGGATCAGAGCCATGGATACTTCTGCCAAGTAGTATCCAGGTAGTCCTGCCCACAGGCCCAAGCAGTGCAGGAGAACAGTGACCAAAGTCCACTTTGCTTCCGCGAGTTGTCGGCAGATGGCCCTCAAAATGGGACATGCTCACTGGGAAGATGAAATGGCTGTAAAGGGAGCAATGACCCAATAAATTGCCTTTCCTTCAGGAGGTGGCACCGTTTTGAACATACATGAAACTCAGGTTGGAATTAAACCTGCAGAAATCAAAGTCCTTTCTCCACCAGCTTCCATCTGCCAATAATTCCTCTCTTAAAATAGGTTTCTTTAAAGGTCTAAAGTTTCTTTTTTCCAGTTCATATTTAAATGATGCAATGACAGGAGACACCCTAGGGTGTTACCACACTTCAAGAGGTGACTTCAAGGCCAGCAACACTCCCTGCATGCAACACTATCTTGCAGTATTGTCTCATACCATTGTTCGTTGTTGCTTAAATATTTGGAGAGGTGTGTCATGCTTTGTTATTGCCCTTCAGCCTTTTGGAGAGCACAGAAGACAGATCTCTAGTGGAATAGTTCAGCACTTGACACTGACTTCAAAATTCTTCACCCGAGATTTGTCCAGACCAAAGCTTTTAGCAGGACATACCAAATGCCTTTCACACTTCTAGTAATTTTTTCAATTTATATACCATTTATTTTGACTCATTGTTGCTCCAAACTACATTTTAGGAAGAGTGACAAGACTGAACTCATGGAAAGAGATCCTAATTTTTAGACCAATATAAACCACTAGGAGCTCTGTTAAATGCAGAACTGCCACAAAAAAAAAAAAAAAAATCAGGTTTCTATGGTTCTTGTCATAGGGAAAGCTGCTCAAGTTTGTTTTCCATTAGTTATTCAGCACTTCCAGTATTTTTGTTGCTTCTGTTGCTTCATTCAACTAATTGCCAGGATCTTGAAAAATTTTATTCCATGGAGACAAATGCTGTATTATTTTTTCCAAGCACTGTTAAATCAGCAGGAATTACTTCTATGCAATATTATAGTAGCATTTGTAGTAATATGATATGTGTTTATTACTCAGTTAAAACTATGTCCGTGGCCAAGCTATGTCAAAATGATACTGTGATTCTTCAATTGCCAATGAAAAAGTAATCACAAGCTCCAATTTGTGTGAGCATTGTTCCCCACGCACGTGCTCACCCACTCACAGGAGCTACTTATTAAATGCTGCCTTCTCTTTGGCTGCCAGCAATGAAAGTAGAAGTGCCTCCTTACATTAGTGTCCATTTTAAACACTGACTTGGCAAGTATTTCTCACCTCCATTTGCAGGTGTTTGTGAGCATTGCCCATCACAATGCTGAAGGACAGAAATGGTCTCTGTGACAGCCAAAGCACACTTTCAGGTCCAGGCCTCGAAAAAAGCAAGTTGTACAAATGTGGCCTTTGAGCATCATGAATAAGAGCGAGCAGGCGATGGGACAGAGTAGCAGCAGCCATATGTTCATTACCTTTGACTTTAGAATGCTTGGCAGAGATGTGTCAAGTGTCTCATTCAGCTCTTCACTACTGTGCAAACATCTGTGCTAAAATTTAAACCTCCCACACACAGAATTTAAAGAGAAAACAGCGTTCTCTTAAAAGAGGACTCAAATCTCAGTGATCTGGCATAAGAATGGAATTTAAGGTTCAGAGTAACCCCCGAGACATGCGGCAGATGGATCCAGTTAGCCTCAATTAAAATATGAGAACATTGGGCTGGTTTGGCAGAGAGAGATTGCAGCAGGGGTGGGGACAGGGCCTTCAAGGAGAAAGTGTAGTAGTAAGCCCTAGTGCAATCTTGAAAAACTGAAAAGTATGTCTTGTTACTGAAATTAGCTATCATGAAAGACATATTTTGAATCTTGTACTAAAAGAAAAGTGCAGGATGGACCCTCCCCAGACACAAGCAGCATCAGGTAACATCCTGACTTAAAAAAAACTTAAAGATGCAAATTTCTTTCCCTCTTCTTGGGCTTCATCAGAGAGTATCCAAACTTTTATTGTATCAACAATTAAAGACATAAGCAGATAAATGGAGGCTTGCTCCTTAAAAGCAGTGGAGAAAAAAACATCAAATCCCAGTTTGATTATCTGTCAAAAGGAATTTCTCCTAATAAAACAGAAGCTTCTTTCTTCCCATATATGAGGACACTGCTTACATACTATAGAGAACAACTGGAATAAAAGAAATTAATAACCTTATGGAAGAAAAAGAAAGGTGGCTCATTTCTTCCTTTTTTCTTTGTTTTTCTGAGAGCTGATGCTTGCAGTAACAGAAGCATCTAAAACCACGTTTCCAATGCATTTCTTGATTTTGTAGATATAGGCCTGTTTTTCAGAGGTCTTATATTTTTCCAGTGAAATATGAATTTTTAAATAGAAATACTTCTTAACCTGGAAATAGCAGTGTCTCCTCTGCAGAATGAAATAACAGTCCTCTTAGATAACTTGATTATCATAGAAAGAGTGGCAGCACTTGCATGCATCTGGCTTACCTTCTGAGGATACATGCAAGACATTCATTGCTTATTTTAAACTCCCAGTTTCTAATTACACCCCTTAGCTTAAATTCAGTAATTATGATAGAAAACAAAAGAGTGAAAGAAGATGTATTGCTTGCTGTCTCCTTTCCATTTTATAATTCAGCCCTCACTTCATCCCTGCCAGTGCATTTGTTTCCATCCCATTAGTACTTTATTATCTGCAGCATGATCTAGGTCTTGAAGGGGCATTGTTTGCACACAAACAAGCAGGTGTTAAAGTTCCTTTCATCGTATTAATGACACATAAGCATCTCTAGGGCCTTCAATGAGAACACCTACTTTTCAACAGAGAGACAACCCATCTATTTTCTAAGTGTAGTCCCCATTCCTGCCCATTTTGTCCTTATGGATGTAGAGCAGAGCACTTTCCTCCATCACTTAATCTTTGTTTCTCTTCATCCATGCTCTTCCCCAATATCTGTAGGGTAAGATAGCAAAGTAAAAAGATAAGGTAAGTCCCTTCATCTCTGTTTCTCGCTACCCAGCTAAGTGATTTGGCAGACACAGAGGCACAGCTGGATTTGCTGACAGGTATCTGCCACTCAGAGACCCCTTAGGATCCAGCTGGATCTCTACGGGAACTATTGCAAAAGGAAAATGCATTTGTGTGACTGGGCAAAACACAGCGGGAGGGTTTGGTGCTCAGTTCAGGATGTATGGGTTCATTAGCCTCACGAAGAGACAGCTTGGATTCCCCATCAGTTGGGGCAGAAACAAGATTATAGATGCAGGTTTGGGAGATCTCCACAGCCACTCGAAGGAAGGGTGAGATTTCAGGTGAAGGGCTGCTCAGACCACCTTAAGTGCAGTGGAGGAGGTCTGCACTGTACAATAAGAGGCTTAAGGGACTCATGGTCCATTAAGGAGGTAGGAGATTGATACGGTCTGTTGAGCTGGCAAAAATGTGTTCCTTTGCAACTCCCCTACCCCAGGCTGGTACACTCATAACTTTCCCAAACAATTGTTGTTTACACTGAAGTTTTCCATGTTTGGTCTTTCTCCAAAACCAAATTTCATTGTCAGGTTTTAGCAGAAGGCCTGCTGTTGCTGCTTGGGTGGGCACATGTAGGGAAGAAGGATATTTTTAAAACATCTGAATTTTATCATGCAGTCGGGAAAAAATATGACTGAAGTCTGGTACTTGGAATGAATGAAATTATTTGCTAATACCAAGCACAGATGAGCTTTTGCAGGGCGGTATGAAATATATATTGCTTTAACCCATTTGGTTAAGGTCAAGAATGAAGTGACTCAATGTCCTGGCTTGTTACCGACATGCTGTTCCTGCATGGAGAACTGATTTGAATATTGAGCTATGGTTCAGTGTCGCTGATTTCAACATTTGGTGTATCAACCCCACAATTTAAGAGCAACCTCAATTGTCCAGAGAACTTGCAAGCCCTCCTGGCAGAGTTGTGCAAGACCAGAGGGTTAGTTTGTTTTGTTTTGTTTAATGGAGTTGTAACCTTGCCAAGCAAAGAGACAGACTGCATATCAGTAAGGACAACTTTTTTTCCAATTTTTACTCTCTTCTGAGATTACAACAATCTCCAAGAGCAGTTCTTTAAGTTTTTGCAAAAATTGGTTTTGGTAACATGTCTCTTTGGAGTGTTTGCTTACAATGCAGCTCACATTTCTACTACATACTCTTAGATAAATCAGGAATTTTATTTGTGGCTTGCTCTGCAGCCTTAGAATAGTAGTTTCGTCTTCTTTTCTGTGTCTAAGGGGACAAGAATTAGAAAGTATCTGACAACAAATACTGTGTAAAGATAAGAAATTACTCTTCTTATTACAGAAATACGGAACTATGTGAGTTGTACAGATACTGATTTCATTACTATCATTATTATTATTGAATTGGTAGTTGTGGAAAAGTTCTATAATGTAAGAGGAAATAAACAACTGAAAGGAATAGTTTGTTAGACTGAAAAGGAAAAGTGTTAGACAAGCACAAATCCTCTTTATGGTCCAGTCCAAGAAGAATATTCAATAAATTTATCCTGGTAGTAATAAAGTGATCTTCCTGGTAGCAAAACTGGAGGTATTCCTGCTATCATTCCTCCTTATTATCTACTTCCATATAAGTAGCAGACCAGTAAGTTCCCTGAGTCAGTTTGTACCCAAAGGGAACATCAGCATCCTTCTTGAAAGCATTCCAGATGTAACCAGGGTCGTAAAACAAAACAGAAGGTTGATGGTTTTACTGTGATGCACGTTACAATCAAGTAGTTATCTGATGGATCATCTGCTTTTTATGATCCATGATGAGAAATATAGCTGTCATATGAGGAATAGATTTCTCATCGTAAAACTTACCTCTGTAATTTCAGCACCTGAATAAGTGCTGCCTCAGGTGCTGATTGTGCTAGTAAACACTGTCTGAAGAGTGATTTCCCCATCTGTTTCTCCCCCTTCCAACTAAATGCACAGTTTGGCAACAAGTGTGTTTCTGCAGTTCCCTTCCGTTCAGGAGCTACTGCTGTTAAAGATCTCCCATGGGGAGGTTCCTGTTGGGTAGCTGCTGATGCAGGAGTTCACCTGGGGAAAGAAAAGCCTTGTATGTAGGTCAGTGTTTCTGTAGATAGCTAGTGAAGCAATCTCTCATGGGAATGTTAACTCTCTTGTGGCACAGATCGCTGGACTCATGTACCTCACTCGAATCAGGTTTCCAGTGTAACAGGTGAGAGAAAAGCTCCTAGATTTGTAAGTTTTTTATCTCTGCACTGGTTACACAATTAACTTGGCATTTGAGGTAGATGTGTAAAATTAGAGCTCTCAAACCTCTTTTACCATATTTATGTACAGCACATTCTCAATGGGAGAAATCAAGATGCACATCGAGGACGTAGATCAAAACATGCAGAAAGTTGCAATGATTTCACCACTATCCATTGGACTTCTGGTATAAATCAAATGGATGTTAAAAGCGAGGAAACCTCTTCATCTAATGTGATGATTGAACCACAGGAACAAATTTTCCTCTCGGATTTGTGTTGTGGACCCCCTGTGTTAGGGAGAGGTTATATGTTTCAGCGTGCTGACAGACACTATTACATACTGTGCTTTATTCACCCCTGTTTCGCCGGCCTCCAATAGCCCTTTGCACCTCTGAATCCCTCTGCCTTTGGCACTTCTTCTGGTGAGACTCCCAGATGGGGGTGTGGTTTAGCTAAAATGGGTGCTTTTCACCAGAAGAATAAATTATTCCTATACTACTGTCTGAAAAGGGTGGATCTGGAGCCAATTTAGTGAGCATAAGTTACAATTGACTTTGGAAGTAATAACTTATGCTTTGAGCTTCCTTAGATGTATGGCCAAGGAGCTGTCTAGCTGCATGTGTTTTTACACATCTTTCAGCTAAATTAGAAATCCAAGTGCAAAATCTCATTTGTGGAGATATCTTGGAGATTTGTGACTTTCCCAGAAATACTTTGAGTCCACAAATGAGCCAGAGGGTCTCCTGGTTTCATCTACCTTTTTTTTTTTTTTTTATTGCCACATATGGCACATTGCTGAATAGTACATGGAGTTTATTATATCTTACTTAATGAATCTAAGTATAACTTGCCCCAGTCCTGGCAAGCAAACTCTGCTGAAAAGCTGATTAGTGAAGGGAGCCAACGTAGCTGAACACCCTCTTCAGAGATGTGACCAAAGATTGAAGTATACTTACATGTGTCAAAGGTAGAAAAGCCTTAGGAAAGCAGAAGATGGGGACTGCACTGAGCTGAGAAATAGGAAGACAATGGGTGGGGCCTTTAAGGAGATGGGGAGAAAGGTAATGGTGAAAAAGGAAGAAAGGTGTAGTAGCAAAACATCAAATGGAAGATAAAAATAACCACAGTTGGAGATACTGGGGAATATCCAACAACTGTTTATCCAAGGAGGAACTGAGCTGGGTATGCCTCCTGTGCTGTCTGTTAATACTGAGAAAGAAAGAGCTTAAACCAAGCCCTGAAGCCAAGGAGAGAATCTACTGTTAAGTGGTCTTTACATCATGTTAGTGGAAAAAGGACTAAATCAGGCAGACCTATAAAGAGCAAGAATATTGGCACATGGGGACAGTTCATTTCTTCCTACTGTCAAATTTCTGAGTTTAGCCTGGTGGGACGCTACCAGCAGTGATGATGAACATTACAAACCTGGGCTGTATTTAGCCCACTCAGTCACTTCTTGGCCAGGCTCCTTATGATTTCAGTGGGAGATTGCATGAGAATGTGCAAGTCCCTCCTCCCCAGAAATAGCAATTCTCCCAAAAAATATTCTGTTAGGTAGCATAAGCAGGTGTATTGAATTGCTGGCATACTTTTAGTACACTAGTTAGCACCTCTGATGAGGTCAGTTAAACAATTTCAACCTTGAATATAGAAGTTGAAGCACTTAGGGTTTGTGGGAAGAAAAGCTTTATTTCAGAGAGGTGCTGAAATTTGTATGAAAATACATAACTAGAGGCACACACATGAGCAAAAATTACCTAATTAGAACAAGAACCATCTCTAAATGTTCTTTTAATATGTGGATTTGAATGTGTTCAACATTATGTATGTTGCTACACTTATTTTAGTTCTTATGTAGACAGGCACAAGTCTTCCCTACATTGTACTTTGTCTAATTCATAGCCATGCAGAACACAGACCAGGTGGGAGTAAATCGAGTTGGTTGCACCTTCTAGTTAAATATGTGAATAACTATTCTGGATGTAAAGCAGCTGAAAACAGTGCTGCTCTTACATAACATTTGCATGTCTGCTATCATGAGGGATCACACACTGCACACAGTTCCTACACAGTAAGAACTGCAGATGACAAATGTCCCGTTACTCATGTAGCTGGTCATTTTTGTGTGCAATTACCAGAATTGCATGCTCAGTTCCAGTAATCATGTGCACAAAAATAGGCTACAACAGCCTGCTTAGGGTTGTTAATAACATGGTCCAAAGTCTCAGTCTTTATTGTTTTGTTGTTTTCTGCTGGTTATGTAAGAGAACTGAGCTAGGAATTAGTTTGGTTGTTGACTATACAAGCAAAAGGAGGCATACATCTACATGTACTGCCGAGGCTGCAGGACTGCAGAATTTCTGCAATGACCTGCATATGGTTTAAATACTGAACTTGGTATAAGGAGCTGATGGGTCAGAAGAGAGATACTGCACCAGGTCACCAGCTGTAGTGCATGGCTCAAATCAGGAACAAGCAGCTTCTGAAATTCTGCACTTAAAATCCTTTAAAATCCATGCATCTTAAACTATCACTTTCATAGTGAGGCATAAAGTCCTTGCCATAAGTGATTCAGAGTCAGCCTGCAGTAGCTGAGGAATACTTAATTGGGATTTCTCTTTTTTGCATATCACTGTTCTCATCGGTTCTAGTACGTGGTTTTTTTTCCCACCTGTACAAACCTCTTTGCCTTAAAGGATTCATGAAGGAAATAATTAAAAAGCACACAGAGAAAAACTGAGCAGAAGGGGCAGAAATCCAAGGTGCTGTAGGGAGTTGCCCCAAACACTCTTTTGGATGATTATTAATTTTTTTCTTACTATTATTTTATGACACTGTTTATGTTTAATTACTCATGTTTTCCTAACCTGTGTGACAGGCATAATTTGAAGAGCAGGAGTAATGATCAAGCTGTGGAAGTGCCAGCTGCTGCCTACGTGCTCAAGCAAGCATAGAGCAGGCAGGATCAGGAGACAACTGTCTCTTGATTAGATCTGAACTTCTTTTTTTCTCATGTTGATTAAAATGATCCTGACTGTTATTATTTAAATATAAACTATGCCAAAAGATGTATGGAAAGAGCTCTCTCAGTTCACTGCCTATATGGAATAGTAAGTTCATGGGATTTTACTGCAGTATATGAGTTAAAATGTGCACTGGTTTAGTTGTAAAAGCTACAATTGGCCTATTTGGGTGTTTTTCGTCTGAAAATTAAGTCTTTAGAGCAGAAAAAAAAAACCCAATAAACTCGTACGTTCTGTTACTCTCAAGTCAATCGTAGGAGCCTGGGGTGGAAAACTTGAGCAAACAATGGTAATTTTTAGTGTTGCTAGGATGAGTATTTGATTTTTATATGAAAGACAGTATAAAAGAAAATGCAGGGGCAGAAATAGAAGTGAAACTATAGACAAATGAGAAACATGTGGTTAAATAAGTCACCTGCTGCATCAGGGTACTATATGATCACTCATCCTTGGAGCAGTTTGCTTCTGGGGGGCTGCTCACTACAAATCAATGGCAAGGACTCACTCAAGGCAAATTTTGCCAGATGCAGTGTGATGTGAATGTTTGGCTTCTTCATCTGTAGTAAGCTGTACATCAGAGGGAAGTGTTGGGATACGGCCTGGGTTCTCTTCTTGCTCCTCCCTCTCATTCCAAGGTGTTAGTCAAGTCCCTAAATCTTCCTGCCTCCTAGCTTCATAAAATGGGGGTGACAGTGCTTTCTTCCCATTTGTAATGTCATTATTGTAGCTTAATTATATAAAATCCGTATCTTCTGTGATGGCCCTTCATTGTCACTGTAGTGCTGCTGTGAAGCAGTTCTGTTTTGTCTAAGTGGTAATACATCTAGTTGAAGTCTTGCTCAGGTTACAAGTGGAATGAAGCTGCCAAGATGTTTATCTAGCTTTCTTCAGCTGCTTTTGAGATTCGTGGTAGATACATGTAAGTTCTGTCATTCATGGCTTTGTGTGTTCATGTGTATTGCCGTTACACTGGAATACATCAAAGAAAATAAACCAAGCCAGAAGGTTTCACTGGTGACCTGCACTGAAAAGGAAATGCAAGCTGTAGGTGAATTCTAACAGAATATTCCAGGAGGTGATATTTGACTCTGATAAATTTTTGGAGAAAGGGCTGCCATTTCTGTGTTTGTGCAATGCATAATGGGACCCTTACCTGGCATCTCTGCCCTGCCAAAACATGAATGAAAAATAGGATTACTTGTCTGAGGAACAGCTCTGTCTTTCACATTGAAACTCGGCAATAAATGATTCTTGTGTGAGTGGCCTCAAGAGACACTTTCCTTGTAAAGGAATCAAGTGATTGATGAGGCATCTCACATTTTAAACATTACACAGGTGAAAACATTGGAGTATTCTGAGCCCTTGCCTGCTGCTGTGTAGGCCTGAACAGTTTGCTTGCTTTTTAATTGTGGAACTAAGGAAGGTTTGGTAAGTAGGGCAGGGCCATTAGAAAATGCTAACTGGTTTCCTTCTGTAATGAAGTTTTTCATGTTTGACCGCTGCAGGGTGAAGTAGTGAAGAAGTTTTTGGTAACAGATCCAAAATTCCTTTCTTCTTTAGTTGAAAGTATTTAAGAGAAGAATGTCATTGAGAGGACAGATTTCAAGAAGTGGTATATGCATTTGGTGATGCTTTGGAAAGAAGCAGAGCATAATAGCCATGCTTTTAAAGTGTATATGGCTAACGCACTGCCAAATCTGTGGAATTTTATAAGCAGCTACTGTGAATAGTAATAGCAGTCAATGAATCTGCTTTTTACCCCTACTTACACTGGCACTGTGAGCTTTAGGAGATCTTATTGCTTCTTTAAAACTTATTTCAGCATAGTTTCAGCCCTGTCAGCAAATCTCTGCAGTGTTACCGTGTGCAGGCATTGTCTCCAAGAACCCTGCAATGTTCCACACAAAATCCTGAAAGCTGGCACTGGTGTGTGATGGAGTACCGCTGGAAAAGAAAAAGGAACAAATCTGTGAGGATTCAGAGAGAATACTACCTGGGGAAAAGAAATGGAAAAATTTTTCAAGTGAAAAGAACACTATAGTAGAAATGAGAAGAAGAGAACAGAATCTTAGTGTGACGTGACATGTTTTGAGGATGAAGGAAAGATAGGAAAGTAAGGCTGGGTTTAAGATGATGCTTGTGAGCAGGAGACTGATGCTCAAAAGAGAAAGGGGACAAGTGTGAATGAAAGAAAAAGACTGGGAGACACATCATATTAGGAAGGAAACATGTCTTACAATAAAAAGAGATAAATAGGATTTTACAGGGAAATAAATTCACCAAAGCATGGGAAAGATTTAAGCAACAAAAAAAGTGAGAGAAATTAAATACCAAAATAAAGGGAGGGTGGAAGAAAACAAAATACTGATCTTTAAAAAGAAAATAAAATAGTTGTATTCATTTTATTGATTTATTGGAAGATTGTGTTGTGAGTTTAATGTCTGCCCTGAAAGTGAAAGATGTCATAGGAAAAACTATGATTTTTTTTTTACCAGGCTTTCCTGTGCAGGAAATGTAATAGGAAGTTATTTTTATTAACGAAGATCAGAGAATATGCAACAACAAACTACCAAGAATGGTGTGGAAAATCCGGTTATTTTTCCAGTCAGACCAGAAGAACCTGTGGCCATTGACCAGCAGGAGCCTAAGGGTCAGATTATTAAGCAGCAGGATCAGTGAACTGCACGGCAATTGGAATCTGTGCATCTTTAAATATACACCAACAAACTTACATTATAGTCAAAAAGAAATCTTGAGCACTGTGTAGCTGGTATTTGTAGCCATTCATTAATTGCTTTGTGCTCTGTTTTGTCGGCTTAATCAACACAAGCAGCAGACTTGTTTGATTTCATTTGCAAATGTGAAACCAATTGATTTTACGGCAATATACTGCTTGCTGAGCAGTATTTTTCCATCAAGACAGTCAGGTTACACCAGTCACCAAAAAACTGATGAGCCAGAACAGTGAGAGCCTTCAATAGAGAGACAAGGTCTTTGGCAGAATGTTTTGGAATTTGTCGGGGGAACGCACCCCTCGGTTCAGCGTAGCCTTGATGCTGAGTGTGCTGGGAGGACTTGATCCTTTCAAAAGCCATGACAAGCTGTGGCAATACTCAGCCCACATCCATAACATGCTTGCAAAGGACTGTGAGATGATGGAATGAGGAGCACAGTGCCTTTATTTACAGCAATAGCATGTGTTTCATCTGTAAAAGAGATATTCAGCTGTCTACCTTGTCTGGACTTAACCAGTGACTAGTGTTTTAGCTTAATAGGTTTGGTTGAACACACATGCAGAGTAAAAAAAAAAATTGTATATGGGCAGGAAATGCATAAGCTTTTAAAAAATAAAGCATGAGCTTGAAGCAATAAATGTGACGTGCATTGTTGTGTGCTACTACCTGCAAAGGGTTCTTCTTTGTAGTGTCCTACTTGGACTCAAGCACTAAACCTTTCATCAAAGCAAGTCTGATTATTTTGCACATGGTTTTCCTGAAAGGATGTTATGATTTTCTAGATGTTTGGTGGCTGGTGATAAATTAGGCTTTTATGATGTCATGTGAAAGGCCACTGCTTGGACTTCCTTCTCTATCAAGTGCACCGGAGAATACATTTGGGACATACTCAGCATCAGAAATTATCCTACCTTGTTTTATTTTAACCCTTTTGTGGACTCTTGCTTGTCTTGTAACTGTGCTCAGGCAAGGATAGCTTCATTTTTGCAGACAGGAGCCCCACGGTATCATGTTCTGAGTCCCCTCCATATGGGCACTTGGAATTTTTCTTTTTTTCCACTTGGGTAAAAAGATCTCCGTTCTTGAGCTCCCTTTAAGCTTTTCACAGCTTAAACTCTCTCCAGATATTTTGTCTTGAAAAGGCTTTTCAAATCTGATGGGGGTTTTATTGAGAAATTGGAATGCAGTGAGGGGTGGAGGATAAGGTGATGCGTCCCATAAATTAGGTCGGGTTTATGACTGTGTAGAGGGACACTGCTTCTAAAAAAACAGCCAGCAGTAAAAGGCAGATTGTGACTTTGTCCAGAGAAGCAGCAGCTCCCTTCTTCATCCCCCATACTGCAAGGAGGGAATATTTTACAACTTCTTTTCGAACAATGAGGAATGACTGAACATCCTCCATGCTAACTCTTATGTACTAGCTAATCCATAGCAGGGAAGGAGACAGGAAGAGAGAAATAGCCATCTCTTCTCTGTCCTCTTCCCCCAAGTCTTACCACAAGCTTCAGAGGGACAGAGGTTCATGTAACACTGTAAGAGGTAGGGAAGGGGATATCATCCCGCCTGCCCAATTTCAGGGTGGTGAGGTGAACACAGGGCAAAGACTGCAACTGCTGTTATAGGTGATTTAGTTAGAATTTTTCAATTACATGCTCTTTAGGTGAAAAATACCATTTTGAATAAATTAATATTTTTATTAGGGCAAGTATAACAGCACACTGTTGCAAAAAATATTTTAATATCATTTTGATGTTAACAAATGCCATGTTTTTTTCAGAAATGTGAATGTCCATGGGGTAGCAAAATCACCACAAACAATGCATCCTGTATAAGAAAAAGAATAACTCCATGAAGAAGTAATATCCTGAGTTCATAGATCTGCATTCATTAAATTGCTGCTTAATGCTCTAAAAGTAGATAGATAAATATCTGTAAGTAGAATACAAGATAGCTGTCCTAATGTTTACTGTTTTGTTGCTTATCATTTGTCTTTGACCAGTGATGATAACTGAATTTGTTTACATTTCCAATATAAGTTACTATAAATGAAGTAATTTTTAGTGGAATAAGAGAAGGAATTAAGTAGGCTTGCATCATGGACTGCTGGGGTTATCAGTATACCTATTCATCTTGACATGTCAGTCAGCAAAGACAGCTAACCCCAGGGTCTGTGATCCATTTCCAGTGAGTAAGACATTATTCCTGCACAATAAACCCAGCTGAAATCAAACAACTTCACAAAGTGCATTCCTGGTCTTGGCAGAAAATGTGAAGAGTAGGGAGTGATGAGAAAAGTAATCAGAGTGGATAAAAACAATGGTGAGAATTACATGTAATAATTTTAAAGGTACCATGCCCTCACCTAAATAATACAGAATGCAGCAATAAAACCACATATGATGAGGACATTATTATCTTACTCTCCCCCCAAAATAGTTGTCAGAGTGGAGAATAGGTAAAGCAAGAAGAAAACACACTGAATAGTGAGCAAAAGCAGGACTTGAAGGTACCAGTGAAAAGAGCAGAAACCCATTTTTTTCCTATACTACAGCTGATCTCCAGCCATAAGGAAGAGGTTAATCTTTCACAGGGTCTTGGTTTTTAGTGATGTGCCGGTGACACATTTGTCCAGGGAGCCTGAAGAAACATGCTTATACACAATCTCCCCAAAACCTCCACTGTAAAAGGAAAATTCAAAAATGGTTCTAACCCATGTCGTGCAAAATCCACGTTATTCAAATACCTCTTAATGCCCAGGTTAGTTTGAAACATGGAATGGTCAGCTCACACATCAGCAGCCAGGCCACAGGGCAGTGGAAGTCAATGGGAGTGGTACCAACTGTAACCAGCATTTGCAAAGAGCATTTCTATTTTTTTATAAGAGTAGGAAAATCATACTTTGATAATTATTAATTTGAATTCTAGCAAACATGCTGAAGATTTATCTGTGATGTGTGTTTGGATGACGTGGTACAACACATCAGAAAGGAAGGGTTTCTGTTGGAGCAAGGCCAGAGGAGGGCTGGAAAGACGGTCAGAGGGCTGGTGCACACCCCTATGAAGACAGGCTGAGATACTTGAGGTTGTTCAGCCTGGAGAAAAGAAGGCTCTGGGGAGACAATAGAGCAGCCTTCCAGTACCTGTGGGAGACCTGCAAGAGATCTGGAGAGGGACTTTATACAAAAGCATGCAGTGAGAGGACAAGGGGGGATAGCTTTAAACTGAAAGAGGGTTCAGATTAGATATTAGGAAGACATTCTTTACTGTCAGGGTGGTGAGGCACTGGAACAGGTTGCCCAGAGAAGCTGTGGATGCCCCATCCCTGGAAGTGTTCAAAGGCATGTTAGATGGGGCTTGGAGCAACCGTGTCTAGTGGAAGGTGTCCCCGCCCATGGCAGGGGGGTTGGAACTAGATGATCTTTACTGTCCCTTCCAACCCAAACCTTTCTGTGATTCTGGGACTGTGTCCAGCTGTAATATCTGAACTATCATGATGATGGTCTGTATATGGCAAATGGGTTTGATTTTCTTCCTCTCCTCCAGAAGTTCCCTGCCTTACTTAGGAGAAGGATTCCTGTGAACTAGAAATGATCTTGCCATTCGGAAGCCTCTTTGGCACTTTTCAGGGCCATGAGCTGAGGTTACAATTGCACTTATATCCAAGCTGTGGAACAACTTCCAGGTCTTCTCAGGCATGCAAAATTGGGCCTCAGGGCAAACTACGAGGGAGGGAAGCATCTGCCTCACTGCAGCCAGCTGCGGGAATTTTGCTGTTTGCAGCAGCAGGACTTTCCCTACTGCGGGGGGAACACTCTTCGGACTCCCTCATGCATGGCAACCTGAAAAGCAGCCATGGTCCCCCTTGCAGCGGGATGCCCTGGCACAGAGCTATGTGGGATGGCTCCCGATGAGTGAGCTCAGCTCCGGATCCAAAACGAGTGAAATTCAGCACTGGCTTCGGGGGATATCGGGCTGTAATTCGGGAGGAATTTTATCTGGCTTGAGGGACGGCACTGGCCAAGATGTTTTCTCAGGCTTCGCTTGGCAAATGGACAGATCTGAGTAATGCTCAGCCCTGTGAGGGGCTCTTGTGCCTGCGGCTCCGCCGGTGTTTGCTCCGGGGCCGAGGTGCCTCCTCCCAGGCTGCAGCCCCGCGTCCATGCGCGGGAGCGCCGCCTCCGGGCTCGGCGATTCGGGTCGGGCTGCGGGCCCCCGAGGCACCTGGGGCCGGCTCCCCCCGCCTCGGCGCTTTATCTGTGCTGGCGGTGGGGCTGCCAGGACCGGCGCTGAGTGAGCCCATTTCCCCAGAGCGGAGCATTGTTCCCGGCCTCCGGCCGCCGCGTGGCCCCGCTGATGGACAATACCACCCGTCCCCGACTTCCTGAGCAGACCAGACAGCTTGCTGTTTTCTTCAAGTCTCTTATCACCCCCTGTCATTGAAAGAGAGGTCTGGCTTCGGCTTCGGTTGGGGCTGATAGGCAGCAGCGAAGTGGAAAAGGCGCAGGGGAGGGAGGGGAAGAGGAGGAGGAGGGGGGAGAGGAGCTCCATTACTGTTATTATCGCCCTAATGTTTATTGCTGTTCCGAGTTCATTTGCCTTAACCCTTTGGAAGCTGGTCAAATTAAAGATTATCAAACTGATAAGATAAAGCCGCTGTTCTAACGCCCCTGGTTCCTGGCGGGAAAGCGAAGGTTGTGCTGAGGTTTTATTGACTGTGTTGATGCCTTATTGCTGGGGTACAGTGGGGTCCCGAGATAAGACCTTACCCTAAAGATGCCCAGCACTCGCAGCCTGCCAAGGTCCGTCAGATGTACAGGAGCTCAGCGCCGTGCAGAATCAGTCCTTTCAAGTCATTCTTTCCCCTTCCCTTCCTCTCCAACATGGTTTTGGTAAAGATTAAACTTTCTGAATAGGGAGGGGATTTGCATAGGAAAACATGCTAGGGAAAAAAACCCATTATGCCTCTTATTTTCGATGGCATTTAGTTATATGTGAGTTTCAGCCTATTGGTTGCTTTTGCCTTTTCCTGTGGTGCTTTGCAAACAATACTGTCTTTCTGCAAAAGACTGCTGACCCAAGAGTGGAAAGCAGCCTGTTCATGCTGTATTAAAACAAATTTAGATCAGGAACCAAATTCACTGGCATTCTTCTATTCCCTTGGTACCCCAACTGCTCCACAACTTTGCTTTTCTAAGAACAGTGGAAAGAAAAAATGAAAACTGCGTGACTACAAAATTTTGGCCCATCTGAAATTCCTGGAGATGTTTACTGTGCTCCTTGTTAGGCTTGGGTTTCACTCTTCAATGTGTTTTATCTTCAGTCTCCTCGCATTTACTATGGAGATAGGAGTCTTTTGCTTTATAATTATACTGGGTTTTCATCCCTGTTACTATAGATATTGTAACAAACATTACCCTTTGCAAAGAAGCCAAGCCAGTGTTCTCTGTCCCGTGGATCTCCAGGAGAGCACGCAGAGCAGTGCACAGGAGACACAGTGCTCATTACTGTGACTCCTTCTGGAGTTTGATCCAAGCTCGGCTGAGCCGTGCGTTGAATTTTGCACCAGTAAGGTGCATGTTTACAGGCTCTACAGCTCCGATTTTGTGAGATATTTCTACTTTTCTTAGCAAAGTGCCTAGAAGAAGTCACAGTAACTGTTTTCCAGTGTTGCATCTGGGTTAAGATGTGACATCCCTGGGCCAAGATGTGACATCCCTGGGCCTGGTGGCAAGTGTGGCAGAACACAAGGGACTGAGGGATAAGGTTGATGGTGAAAGAACTGCCTAGTGAGCAATGCATGCAGTCTCCTGACTGTTTGCAACACTTCAACAAGGCTGTTCTCCAGGCAATAAGCTGCAGCAGATGCACATACATACTGCGGGGCTGGTGTTACTACTGAGATTTACTACTTGAACCCTCGTTAAAAAATGCTATGTAAAATGCTTCAAGAAGTACACGAAAGGGGAGATTATTTCATAAGATAAGCCTTAGTGGATACATTACTGTGATATAACTTTTTAGTAGGGCCTGTTGTGATAGGACAAAGGGTAATAGGGTAATAGTTTTAAACTAAAAGAGGGTAGATTTAGACGAAATATAAGGCTGAAACTTTTTATGATGAGAGTGGTGAAACACTGAAGCATCTAAAGCAAATTGCCCAGAGAGGTGGAAGATGCCCCATCCCTGGAAACTTTTGACGTCAGGTTGGATGGGGTTCTGAGTAACTGACCTAGTTGAAGATGCCCCTACTCAGTGCAGAAGGATTCGACTATACGAGCCTAAAGGTGTCTTCCAACCCAAGCCATTACAGGATTCTGTGATAATGATGAAAACACAAAACTGCAGTCTAATCAAATATCTAGGTTTTGGGGTTTTTTTTAATGGGATAAGTTAAGCTAAAAATTTACAGTTTTAAGAAGGAAATAAGGAAAATAAAACACAAGTGGGGTTTGCAGGGAACTTTGGCCCCTCTATTCTTGAAATCTTTTCTGACAAAACATCTTGAGCAAAAAAGTGCAAGACTAAACACTCAAGCCGGAGCCTCCACCAAGCTGGGTCAGTGCTCTTTGCTTATGGGAGCTCTGATGTAATAAATCATCTTCCAAGCAGTTGTGCTGATTGTGAACGTAACCCTGGCCGCTTTTCAGATGCAGTTACACTGTTGTGTGCTTAGATCAAGTTTGTTTATTTTTAGAGGTAAAGCCTTGTCTGTGCTTCAGCAAGCAGAGCTGGGCACAGTTCCATCACAGGTGTTTTACTGAAGACTTGATCTCAGTTTTATTCTACTGTAAGAGAAAGCAAAAGCTGGCACTGGGTGCTGGCTTCAGTGAACATACATTTGAAAGGGAATCAGCTGAGCTGTAGTAATAAAGGAAGCCTTGGCCTTCTTTCAGGCCACACTATCTCCTTTTTCTTACACAGTCTTGAGGCTTTAAATTTTCAGTTAAAGTTAATTGAATGAGACAGTGATAGAGTGCACAGTGTAACCAGATCAATCACTGCATGAGACAAAATAGGAGTTGCAATGACACTCAGAACAAGAGCTTGGGAAATGTGATATTTACATTAAAATATTTTACATTTTTATCTCACGGTTTAAAAACCAAATTTAAAAATGCCTTACTGAATTGCATAACAAATTTCTCTCTGCTTATCTGTATGCATTCATGTTGTGTGCATTTGGACAACAAAATTGAATAATCATAAAAGCAAATCTAGTAATAATGGGGTATTTTCTACACAGTTACACAGCCTCAATTGCAGAAAATGTAGAACAGAAAAACTCACACCATAGGAACTCATTCTGTTCTCTGAGATGCAGTCATATGACAGTGAACTGCATATAAAGCTGTAGGAGAATTTACTTGCACCTATTAAGTGGCAACAGAGAATTTGACTGCTGTCTTTTCCATCTTCCTTCCCTTTAAATATTTACCTGGATATTGTTTCTGACTCCTAGCTTGCTATTAAAACTTGTCATTACTAGTCACTTATGTTAACTGTTTGCATGGAAAATAAGGACTTGTTCCTTACAAAATGGATAACTAAAAGCAAAGACCTTATTTTATGTTCATGATCTGAGGGCTGTAAAAACAACAGAAAGCCTTAATCAGTGTTTTCAGGCTTATAGACTCTTAGCTCAGTATCTAAATCCTCAGAGTTTTCAGGGAGTCAAAGGGCTTTGTTTTCCTGTCAGTATGTAAAGCACAACAGCACAGAAAAAGTAATCCTGCAGGAATATAAAACATGAAGTGGTGTCATTTCATCAGGTGCTTTTCCATCAGGAACGGGGATATGGGGCCATTTATATTCAGCAGCAGCTCTTTTTCAAGAACCACCCCCCTAACCCCCCAAAAAATTCGGATTTTCTCCAGTGGAATCTCCTCTCTTCTTTCTTTGCTTTCTGATCTGGTTGTAGTTCCAGAAAGTGATGCCCTGGTATTGAAAAATTAATACACTTTAATGATGAACATACAAGAGGGGGTTTTTTGGATGGTGTGTTTTTTGTGGATTTTTTTCCTTTTGGAAGCCTGACAGATGCATCTCTGGTTTCAGTGAAAGACTTAAACAATATAAACAAGCAGTCATTCTGTTCCAAGAGAAGCTTTTTTTAATATTCTTATTTTATTGTAATTACCTTATTGTTTTCATATTATGAGCTACTTGTAGAAAAATACAGGAAACATGACTGCAATACAATCCTTTAATCAGGAATAGCTTTGTTCCAGTCATCATTTCCATTCAGTGTTGAAACTTTGGCTAATAAGAATACAATCAAACCTTGAGTTTAGGTGTAATACGGTGTTATTATTATGGTTTCATTTGGCCTCTGTACCTGGTAACTTCTGTAAGTGAACCTTTTTAAAAGTGCCTAGGAGACATTTTGTCTGTAATGCTATTTTCAAGCAAATTAACAAAGTTGTGTTTCTCAAAAGGACACACATTTCTTCAGGAGACCCACTTAAAATCTTTCAACCTGAGTCCGCTGGGGAATTTGAATTATCATATATATTAAATCTTCCATTATTTTCCTCTCTTTTTTTTCCTCACAGATATAGTACCTTCAGTGCATGTTTGTTAAAGCTTGTGACCTTTCAAAGGAAAAATATGGTGTTTTTTACACCTACATGGATTCTATATGCTAGTTGTTTGTGTGATCTCTACGTAGAATCCAGCACTGCAAATACTTCACTTTTACTGATTTGCAACCTACCCCCAACCTTATTTTGGCCTACTCAGCAGATGAGTTTTTATGTTTTTGAATAAAGGGCTGGAATTAGGTAAAGTATTATTTTAGATAATCTGTTTTAACGAAAAGCATTTGTCCAAGATAGTTAAAAGACTGCTCCCAAGCTGTTCAAAAGCAGAATGCAGCTACATACAGCAGGCCATGGCAACTCATTCTGTGCTTCCCAGTCAATTTTTTTTTAAATGGGAAGCCAGTATCTTAGATAAGGCTTGGTTTCAAAGTATGTTTTTATATAAAGATTGTGGATGTAAAAATTTTACTTACACAGCACTTATAAAAATGAAAATCTAAGTTTTATGATATAGCTTTTATGACTTAGACTAGGTGATATTAAAATACTTCAGTTCTAGCTAATGGCTTGAATTAGGACTGAATAAAAGGCAATTGTTTTTATACTGAAATTATTATTTTATGAAGGATTTCCTTGTTTCCAGACACATATATATATACACATGTATGTAAATTAAACTAAACTCCAGATAAAAGACATACCTCCATGAGCACATTAGAGTCTGATCCAAATTTTATCAAAGTTAGTGAGCGTCTTTCCCATTTCAAACCAGATTTTGCAATCCATATTCACACGACCCTCCAGGGGATCCCTCAAGTTGATGCGGTTTTGCATGACTTGGCCTCAAATGTCTGCTGCAGTTTCAAAAGCCCATTATACGGCTGCAGTAGGAAATCATTTAGTCTAATTTAAGGAAATGATGGCGTTTTTTTATTTTCATATCATTTTGTTCTGATCCATCTGTTTACTCTCTTCTGAAGGCAGAATGAAATGTTTTCTAGCCTAAAGACTGACCTAGTAAAGCTGCTGCCTGCAATAAGTCTCAGCAGACGTGTTTGTTCCACATTCCCGTCTTCAGTGCTGTATTTCCTTTGCTGGATTCCCTCTGCTCCTAAAAAAAGCTGTCTAGCTTTCTTGTGCACAGTTATGAAGGAGAATTTCCTACATTTTACTGCACAGGATGAGGTGATTTTGGAAGTTAACATGACCTGAACCATATATGATCAACAGAGAACATGTGAAAAATGTAGCATGCCCCATTACAAGTTAAAAAAATCTACATTCGCAAAATGCTCCTTAGCTCCACCGCTGGTCAGAGGGTGGAAGAGGGAAAAGAAAGGCAGTCCATGCATTTTTCTGGAAAGCCTACTGCGTTACCACCATGAAGTCAAATGCAAGAGGAGAATTCAGCCTTAGCTTTGTTGTTCTGTAACAAAGCTGGGTTTATTTGGGTTTATTTAAACCTAGACAGATATAGTTTTAGTATTTATTGCTACAAAGACACACAGCTTGTGAATAGAGATTATATATTTTATTCAATCAACATACATACATTTGGAAAAAGCTACATGTTTAAACACTGTCTTCCAATTTTAAAGAAAGATACAGTCAGTTTTTGCATTCAATTAGAAATGCAGTTAAAGGAGCTTATGTCTTTGTTTAATTTTGTTACATTGTTTTTGATGACTGGTTGTGGGATTGTTTTGGTGTGGTAGCACTTTTAAGGATACTTGAACAGTAAAGTGAACATGACCAAATGTAATGGTTTCAAGGTAATTTCTTTTCATTTATGAGATATTTAGACTTTTATTTGCATGTGGATACTCAAAATACTCTAGGAAAAAAATATATACGCATTCAACAGCTGGATGTTTACTACTGTTGCATATGGTTACCCATGTCCATAAGAGTCTTTCAGCATCATTTTTCTGTGATCATGTTTTTATTTGAAAGAGACTAGTTGTCATGTTTGCTCTGTGATTTACATTATTTAAACAAATGGGTGGAAAAAATTTGAATCAGCTCATTCACTAGCATGACCAAGATGTACAATAACTTCTTATAAAATGCTCACCGTTATATGGCTGTAAGGCTGGAGTTCAAGCCCTCTGTGTACACACAAACAAAGAATAACTTCTTCCATCTGAAACAGCCTGGTGAAAGGATGCTGCCTCCTGGTGATTTAATAGGCTTATGAGCTTCCATTAAAATTGCATCTTCAAGAGAAATAGTTTGTCCTTGGAAGAGTCCAACGGTGAGCCCAGGCCATGCTCAGCTCACAGGGAAGCAGGAGCAATGGGGAAGCCATCAGGGTAGGGAAGATAACAGTCCTTGCAGTACCTCTCTCTTCTTTTCCGCAGGATTTTCTGCAAGGGGACTGTACCAAGGCCAGGCAAAAGCTGAACTGGAAGCCGAGAGTCACCTTTGATGTGAGTGGCCTTTCTGACATGCTTTGTACCTGCTGGGTTTTCATGTCTTTTAAAAACAATTCGCAGGGAGGGGAAAGGAGGGGGGACACCTCTGTGTGGGGTGACCTGGGCACACTGAGAAACCCCATTTTTGGTGCCTCTGCATACATCCTTGCTTTGAAGAAAGCAGACACTGTGGCAGCGATGGGCACCCCAGTGCACAGCAGCGCACTGACACACACCAGGGCCTGGGCCGGGGCTGCTGGGCCCAGCAAAGCCCCATGCTCTCCTTGTTCTGCTCTGGGGGGCCAGCGGGGCTTGTCATGCTCTGGGGCATTCCTGACATGCTGCCCATTTGTCCCTGCACTGGGGCTCTCATCTGTGTCTCTCCCTCCTGCAGGAGCTGGTGAAGGAGATGGTGGACGCTGACGTGGAGCTCATGAGGAACAATCCCAATGCCTGAGCCCTGGCTGGGCCCGGCAGGCATCACAGGATCCATGCCACGGATGCAGCCCATGGCCAGCACTGCCATGAGCCACCAGGGTGGGCAGCTGCCCTTCCCTGTGATGGTTTTATTGTTGGCCTGCCTGTGTATAAAAGACCAGTTTTATTCCTGCCTCCACCCTCTACATCCTCCCAGTGCCTCTTGCCCCACACATCATCCCAGGGTCAGCTCTGCCTGGGCTAACTCTGTCTTCTGCCATTAACTGGGGAAGGATCATACTGTACCTGAAAAATTGATCAGCCAGCAAACCCACTGATTTAATTTTTAATTGAGACTTATCTTTCTATTATCTAGGACCTCCAGCACATTTTTGGTACTTAATCCCATTTGAGAAACAGAGCATTTCCTACCCTCCACTCCTCCCCTCTCCACATCAGCAGACCTTTGGTGCAAACATGGGCTCGCCATGCCTCCAGACCTTGCTTCACAGCTTCCCCTCTTCTGCCTTTCCTGAACACTCCTTGTTTTTCTTTCCTGCAGCCTTACCTCCACCCCAGCAGCACACTTCCAGTACCTGAACTCTGTAAAAGTTTGGATAACTTGATATAACTTGCAGCTAAATCGCCTTTTGACCATGTCGAATTAATTCCTAATTGCTGGAATCACTTTCAAACCGGGGCTTGTAAATGTTTTTCAGATCTTCATTTCAGAGTCTGCATGAGTCACTGAAAGCCTTTTTGTCCAGCACCTTCTCAATCTGGGGAGATCAGGGTGTTTTGGTTTTTGACCCCCTCCCCCAAGAATCAACCCCTTCCCCTTCCAGCCTCTTCCTGCTTACTATAATTAAGCCTCAGACAGGAGCGTGAACCATTTCAAAAGATGACTGAAGAAATAAAAACAAAATAAATAAAAAAGCTTTAAAAAAAATAGAAACTTCAAGGTGAGTAAATATTTTTTTGCTTTTTGTGCCAAGGTACCTGGGTTATCCAGAGGTCGTCAAGCCCATACATTTCCCGTTGGTTTAGGATCTTCCACCCACCAATTATTCCCATAATTTTAACTTCATGCCTGGAAGTGAGCAAAGAGCAAGATACACAGGAGGGAGACATGCAGGAGATACATTTTCTTGAAGTGCCATCTCCTGCTTTTTAACTTCGTATAGGGGGGCCCCCCACGTTAAAAGGAGGTCAGTGGCGGGGGGGTGAGGGTAGCTGTGCCCGGGAGCGGTCCCATGATGGAACTGATGCGGGGTGACAGGAGGGGGCTCGAGAGCAGCTTGGGGGGAGCCGGGAGGGCGCGCCGTGCGCCGGTGTCCAAGGGCGGCATTTGCCGGAGGTGCTGTGGGAAATGCGCGGCGCGGAGGGGAGCGGGGTGGAGTGCGCCCGGGCAACCGGAGCAGCCGCTTCCTTTGGGACTGTTCCTTCGAAACCGCGAAGGGGGAAAGGGAAACGTGGGACCCCGGCCGCTGCTTGAGACCCTTCCTACAGGTGCACAGAGTACGAGCCCTCGTAGGGCAGAGAGCAGAGGGAGCAGCGGAGAGAGAAGGATGTCCCTGTTGCCCTCCCTCCAAGCATCTCCCCACGCGTGTGAGGCTCTCCAGCCCGCACGCAGTTTCCGCGGCGCGTCGGGGCTCTTCCAGTACAGACCAGTGTCGAGTAAGTCGTGGACACTCAGTCCGGAGGCCTGGAGCTCCCCACGGCATCACACATACATTGCCACTCACCCCCCGTGTGTACAGCCCCACGCGTGGATGTACTTATAAAAAGCCTCCTTGGGTGTTTTTCTCCTCGAACGGGTACGAGTCCACGGCTGCGCCTTTTTTTTTTTT
>VZRQ01009378.1:619821-634192 GCA_013397975.1 Machaerirhynchus nigripectus | reverse complement strand
AGGAAAAAAAAAAAAGGACAAAAATCCCCGCAGCAACTCCGGGAGTTGTAGCGCTCGGGGACCGGCCACACACGCTCGCCGGCACACGCGGACGCCTTGAGCGCCGCGGAGCCCCACGTTCGCTGGGGCCGCTGCGCACCCGTGGGGATCCTCCAGCGCCCGCGCATTTTGCTCCACGACCCCGCCCGAGCCCCACTGCCCCACAACTCCCTCGCTTGCCCGCCCACCCGCGTCCTCACGCGCGCGGTCGCCCTCGCACACGCACCTCGGGCACACGCACCGTGTGCATGCCCTCACCAATATATATGTATGTATATGTGTGTATATATATATGTATATGTTATATATGCTTCCCCCGGAGCTCTTTCCACCCACGCGCTCACCCTGCGCTCTGCCACGCGGGTATCCCCCACGAATGCTACTTCTTTTTTCTTTTTTTTCCTAAGTAAGTTCCTCGGTCTATTTTCTCCACACGTTCCGGTCGGGCTCTCTCCTCCTATTCCCTCCAGGCTGCCTCTCGTATCGCCGGGCCGAGTCCATGCCGGTGTGCCGTCTCGCTCCCTGCCCGCCCCGGCCAGAAGCGCACCCCAGCTGCCTTCCACCCTCCACGCCCGCGGGAACGGCGAGGAAAGAGTGTGTGAGTGTGTGTGTGTGTGTGTGTGTGTGTGTGTGTGTGGTGGGATGCCCCTGCCCCAGCAGCACCACCCTGCCTGCAACCAGCTGCCTGCCTGACCAAACGCTTCTGAAGAGATTGCATTCCTCCGGTTGACAAGGGTTTGACGAGTCCTCCAAAGCTCCTTTTTATTAACCAGCCACCAAGGGCTTTCCTCCCTCTATCTGCAAATGAAGCGCCCGCTGCCTCTGCTGTTTATAAACACGGGCGCGTTTCTCTGAACGGGGTCTGTAGCTCGCCCCTTCAGGTAATCTTTACGTGATGTGGGATGTGATATGAAAAGCAAGCCCTTACTTTATCTCTTTACTCATTTGAGAGGGAGAGGGCATAATTTTGTTCCTAGCCCGCTTCGGAGTGGATTCCGTGGTACGTCAGGTGTGTNCAAAATCCAAGTGAGCACAGGAAAACTTTCTACTAAAGCCAGTGGAAGTAAAAAAAAAAAAAAAAAAAGGGGGAGAAAAAGAAGAACAAAAAGAATGTTCCTTAAACTGCTTGGCCGGTTCTGCTATGAAGATTTGATCTGCTTTGCCTTTGTCTAACTATCTGAAATAACGTTTGGGCTCTAAACAGAATAAGACTTTAACGGGAGCTCAGAGGGAACAGAGAGTGAGGGTTTAATTATTTTTTAAGTTTTACTTTTAATGGTCTCTTATATTTGAAAAATGAAGATTTTCTTTTCGTACTTTAAACACGGGGGAAATTAGTATACATTGTTTCACAGCAGTCTATTTTACCAATACTTCAGGTATTCGAACTACAACCCGGTACTCTTCATTCGCTTTGTAGCCCATACCTCTGAAACTTCATTAGCGTTAATAATAGATCAGCTAAAAGGATCACGCTGAAATCTATTTTAATGGGTGGAATTTGTACGGGAAAGACGTGTGTGTGGTGCATTTGTGAGATGAATTATCCATTCTGATCTTGTGACACTACAAATACGTTAAAAGACCCTTTTGGCTTCACTGATTTGAAACCCCCTTTCCACACTTTTTAGTGTGATCGATTGCTTTGGGGATCCTGCCTTTGGAGCGTGCTAAAGGCGCATCATTTGTTTGGTGGTATTTTGGCAGGTATGGCTTTTCCTCTGAAACAGCTATCTGTTAGTTATTAAAAAAAATAAAGTATTTAAAATGAGATTCAAGTCATGTGAAGAAGGTAATTTATGTAGCTTAATATCTGCTCCTTTTCATATTGAAATGTAACGGGTCTCTTTTTGGTAATAAATGTCAGCTCTTTAATGGTGAATACATTATCCCGTTTAGCCTGTTGTATTTCATCGTCTGGAATCTTTCACCTGCTCCTGCTTAATTACACTTTTTTCTCTTTCCTCCTACCACGGCAGAATTAATAAATGTGCAAGCACCGCACTAGATGTCAATTCCAACACTTTATATTTTCAAATATAAACCTCTTTCTTGTTTTGCAGAGGGAAAAAAAGAAAAAAAAAGAAAAGAAAAAAAAAAGGAAAAAGAGAAAGAAAAAGGGCATTTTAGCACGTTTCCATGCAGCCCAGGTCATCCGGTTTTCCCACGGTATTACCTGCCGTTAAAAACAATTTCCGTGGGCTTCCCGCTCGCTCCCTTGAGCGCCCATAACGTGCCGCTCCGAGACCCGGAGCCTTCACTGGCTTTTTCATTTTATCTGAACAATGTTGACGGTAGCGAAGCTGTNGGGGGGGGGACGACGACGACACGTTAATCCGAAGTATTTTGCATCTAATATATTTTGCAATAGCCACTCTGATGCTATAATTGCGAACTGACGCAACTAACGTGTGTTAAGTTACAGACCTCAACCCAGCAGGACTTTGGTTTCTCTACTCGAGGCACAAAAGTCACCATTGTGAAGGTTCATAGTGGAATTTGGGGCTTGTGTGTGTGCGTGTTGGGGGGAAGCAGAGGGTTTAGGGAGGCAGAAAGATCAGTTTTCCCCCTGCTGTCTTGGGATACCACCCAGAAGGAGTCCTTGGCGCTTGGTCTTCAGCCACCCGATCGTACGGCAGGGCTACGTCTCCCAGGCGCCCTACCTCAGCCACCTTAGCCAGCCTGGCCTCCCTGCGGGACAGCCGCCTTGGAGGTGCCTCGCCTGTGTCTGCCGCAGGAACGGAGCAGGACGGCAGCAGTCTCGGTCTCCCTGGCCCCCCTCTCCCCCAGGCGCCCGGGCGGTGGACACGGCCGCTGCCGCCTCCTCCCCGAAGCCGGTCGAGGGTTGCCGGCGGCCGGGCGGGAGCCCCGACGGGCAGCCCCAGGCCAGGGGAGCCGCGTTGGTCTTGAAACCCTCCGAGGATTCGCGTGTGTGGTCATTTGCAACCTTATTTAGGAAGATGTCAGAAAGAAAGATGACATCTGCGCGGTAGGCGGAGGGACTACCATTTGACCTGGGCAAAGCCCAGGTGGACCCAAACAATTCGCTGTGCGTTGTCGTCCTCGCTCCTCTCAAAGACCTGGAGGTGAACTGCTTTCCAGCCCCGGGCTGTTTATGTTTAGTCGTACTCAGAGCTTCGCTTCTCTCCCTTTCTTTTGGCTTCAACATCATAGCAGTGTCCCTGTAACTCCGAGGCCAGCCACCCAGCCCGGCTCTTTGCATCTCAGGATGCAGCTTTCCATTTTCTTTAAACAGCGGGCGACACCACAGGAGAAAACCGCTGACATCCTTTCGAGGGGCAGGGAGGGAAGTGATCGCATCAAATCTGTGCTTCACCAGTAGAAAAATCTATTGTGCCGAAAGTCTCCTGTTTGCAGCCGCTAGACATGGGTGACAGCAATCTCTCCCTCCCTCCTTCCCTCCCTCCCTCTCGTCCTTGCACCAGCACCTCTGCCGTCTCAAGCCTGTGCAATTAAGCCGAGCTCTAAATGCAAGGTCTGTTTTGCGTGGCACTCAGTTAAGCAAACAGGCGTGATTGTTATTTTATTAACGTGGGTTAACAATTCCATAAATATGCCGAGGTAGTTTTCCAATCCAGGGTGTCTTTTATCTTGAGACATAAATAACACAGCTTAATACGAAAATGAGCACTCCATTCCCTGTGGCATCTTTAGCCTCTCGTTCTTGGCTAAGAAATAAATTATCCTTTGCAGTAAATGAGGCAGCAGTCATCGGCTTCGTGCCATTCACAAGAGAAATATCTTAATTTCACGTTCGGTATCTAAAAGCGAATTTTGCATTTAGTTTACAAAGAAGAACCGAGCCCGTCAAGAGGTCGGAGCCCGTGCATTTCATCTTCCCACGATAATTACCGCGGTCGCACAAATAATTCGTCTCTGTGACACAGGCTGTGTCCCAGAGATGTCGCGGCACTAAGAATAAGGACAAAAACCAGGCTGTGGGAAACTATTTGTGTTGTTTTTGCTGTTAGGCACTTTCTGTAAACTACTATCACACACACATACACACACAGAGAAAAACCCGCAAGTGCGTAAGAAACCTTTAATTATTTGGTAGGTTCTCTAGCTTTGGCATCCCATGGTAAAACACCATCATCTGAGCAGCTGAGGGTGTTAAAAATTCACTCCTAAACTGACAAGAGGATAGCCAGACATGGACCTTTTAAATTTTTTTTTCTTTTACTTTCCAAGGTCCCCTGTCCCTTTTGTGTTCCTTTTCCTCCCTAATTTCCTTCCTTTCTCTGGGAGGGGCAGCGAGGGCGGAGGGGGGCTGAATCCATTGGATTCTCTGGATTCATATAAATGAAAACACACAGGGAGCAACGAAGCTGGGAGTAGGAACCTTAGCAGCCCCGTCCTGCTCCATCTCCACCTATCGCTTTAGCAGACGAGAGGAGGGAGAGACTTATTTGTATAAAGGGTTTATTTACATTAGAATGAAGCGACAGTTCCTAGTCTGGGAAGTGATAAGTACTTGGAAAGTCATTAGGTAGCAGATAGAGATCAGCCCCTGGATACATAATTGCCTGCCTTTCCCATACTCGTTTTTGAGGGCTGGGAGCTTTCTCGGGAGGGTGTGCGGCAGAGTAAGTGGGGGTGCAGAGTGGGGGGCAGTCCGCTGAGCCCTGCTGAGAGCCGCGACCGGGCGCTGCCCCGCTGCGGGCGGCCCTTGGCCGGGGGCAGTCTAAAGCCCCCCGCCCTCGGCGAAGGGCTGCGCGGGGGGAGGCCCACCCCCAAGCCTCCGGTGCCTGCGTGGGGGACAGCGGACAAGCAAGGAAAGCCGCAAAGCCGCTTCCCCCCAGGGAAGGAGCGACGACGCTGCCGTGCACCGCTCCGCACCGCTCCGCACCGCTGCGCACCGCTCCGCACCGCCCCGGCGGNTTCAGCACCGCACGCACACCCTTCCCGCCGACGCCGGACTGCGGAGCCGCGGCCGCGCGGGGCGGGTTTCGCCGGACGCAGCTCGTTGTCGGAGGTGAGCGCTAGAGCGATGCCAGCTGTGTCCAGGCCATTATATTCTTCCCTCTGCCAAGGAATGTCTTTATTGGTTGCCAGGCTTGCCAATAAAACTTGCGAGTGAAAAAGCGTTGGTTTCCAGGAAAAGTACTTCTGTTTTTTAACCTCCCCCTTGCTGTCCAATTACTGATGTGTTCAGCCTCCAAGGAACAGCTTTGTAAAACTGTCTGGTTAACCCAGAGGCAGATGCCTTCACAGAGTTGCCACAGAGATGTGTAAATGTACACACACATTTATACAAACACATGCACAGCTACATGCATGCACGGTTTTCAAGGCATTTCAAGGGTTTTACAAGGCATTTATGGTTATTAAGTACAATCACACCAAAGAACTAGTCTCCTCTAAGGCTCATAGGAGCTATGGTAATATAAGTAATAAAACTTAGATGTCTGCATATGCACTTTTATGAAGCCACAGATGCTCTCTTTGCAGTTATTTGAGCACTGCTGGAAGTAATCTCTGCTTGTTTACATACAGAAAACAATATCTCACTCTGCAAAAAGCAAAGTACAATAAAAAGAGGTGAGAGAATAGTTTAAAAAGTAGAGCTCTCAAGATGTAACTTATTTTCCACAGACCACAGGGAATGCACAAAAGGAGTGTTTTTAATGCACCTTGTGTAACAAACACTTGAAATTCACAGGTGCGGAAGTTCCGTGGGCTGTGACCCCAGGCAAGTACCACTTTCTAGCAGGTCTCTGCCCTCAAAACGAAGCAGCATACAATTTAAAGGTAAAAGAAGTCATCATTCAGTTCCTGAGTGTGTTACAACTGCAGCTTCTGATTCTTTCTCTCCCTCTCTGCCTCCATAAGGCCACATGCAGTGCCACTTCTGCCAGTCTGTAAACAGACTGGTAGGCGTGATTTGAACAGAAAAATTGTACTGAAGAAGAAAAGAGCTTTGGCAGTATGCATTTCAGTGTCTCCCCAGAGTCCCTTCTTTGACCAAATAAACCCAAAGCTTTCAGTCATTCTGTTCTACCCAGGTGTCATTAGCCCCCTTCGTTAGTCCGCTGTGTGTTGGATGTCTGGCTCTACCATGTCACCACCTCACCTCCTCGGCTCATGCCCCAATTCCTGCCCCAGTGAGACCGGCTGGCCAACTGTGACAGCAACATGGCTAATGTTTGCATGTGAGGATGGCATCAGCCAAGCCAGGCAAGGTCAGTTCTCCCATTTTGCAGAGCAGAAGAGGTTGCCAGACTACATTCAGTGGCAGATGACCAATTCAGAGGTGCTACACTTGATAAATACAAGTAAGGCTATTTTAAGATTGTGTAGCATGAAGAAAAGGACCCTCAATAATTCATTAAAAAAAAAAAAGTTTTCTATTTAATTTGATAACCCCTAAAATAGAGGCAGAGATTCTTAGCCAATGATTGCATTTAAAAATAATTGCACATGGATAACTGTGGGGTATAAGTGTGGTTTGTTATGTAGAAGGCAGATACACAGCTCCCCTTTAGCACACACTTTTGCTCTCGAGAGTTGCTCTCACTGCAGACATTGAAACAATAAGTTACAAAGGGAATACTTGGTATAGGACACTCTGGTTGGTGTCTTTCCTGCAGTTTAGTTGAGCTTGCCAGGTAGCAGGAAACAACATTTCTCTATTCACTAGAGCCTTTTGGAGAGGTGCTGTGTGACAGGGAGGCTGTCGGAGGCAGAATTGTTTGCATGGGATGGAGACTGCAACTACCGTAACCGTCCCTGTGGCAAGAACACCCACAGAAACAGGTAATTTGCCCCTCCCACACCAAATAACAGCCAGAAGCAAAAAATGTTAAAGTAACTTACATCATCGTTTGCCTGTATCATTACTAAGGAGGAACTGAAAGCTGTTTTATGAGGAGCAGACAGACAAAACTAGCTTGAGCTTGAGACATAAAAAACCCAAACCACTAAGATACCTGAAGGCATCCCAATTAAGTGATATTACCATCCCGATCAAGATGCAGTCATTGTTAGTAAGCACCCCTGATTTTCAACAGAGATATTCCAATTAAGTAGATTTCCTGATTAGGCGCACCTAAAATTAAGTGGAGACAACAGTGTGGAGGAAATCTGGATGGCTTTTTATAAGGGCCAGCTTCAGAGGGGAGCTTTGTCACTTGCAACAGGTCATAAGTGGAGTTGAGGCCATGTAGGCCAAAATCCCCGGCAATGCCCCTTTGCCCCGTGCTGAGCAACCATCCAACCTTGAAGGCATCCAGCCTCTGTCGGTGCCTCCGTGTCTTACCTGCGTGTTCCCCGAGCACTGCTAGCTCTGCTGCTGGGCATGCCTGCAACCGCCTGAGTCAGAGCATCTTGGCACCTGTTTTTAGCCTAAATCCCAGTGGGATCCAAAAACTAGGCAGAGTGGCGTCTGAATACCCACAGGGTCTGATTCAATAGATAGTGTTTTGGGCTTTGGGACAAATTTGGAGGGAAGGTTCTTATCACCTCTGCACCACATATCTCTGTATTTTACAGGTCTCAACTCTGGCCAGATCCTCGTGGTTTTTGGATGGAGTGACTTGAAGTGACACATTCTGGCAGGGGTCACATAGCTTTTCATGCTATTGCCTCTCTCCTTGTTACTCAGGCCTTGAGCTTGAAGGTCTAAAGCACAGGTTCTGGAAAAAAAATGCAGACAGCAAGATTTCCAAACACTGGCCCTTTAGAAAGCTCTGAGCTGAACCTGCCAAGTGTGCTGAGTGAAGGAGAGAAGGCTATGAGGCTTACATCTAGCTCGTTGCACTTAATATTCACCATGGGCACAAATGCAACTGGAACAACTGTTCTGTATAGGAGAGAGCTCTGCAAAAGAAGATTACAGTGATAAGGATGGCCAGCCTGGGCCATGGGAATAGTTTCATGTCTCTCCATGCATCTGTTTCCCTCCGGAGGCTGGCCACGTCTTGCATCTACACAATAAGGGAAGGAATGTGAGCCCTCCACCACACCTCTAGCTTTCAACATTTGCTGAGCCTGTTTGTCTATTTTGGTTTTGTTTTGTTTTGTTTTTCACCTATGACTTTTGAGATGTAATCTCAGCAGGGTAGGGACTGCCTTGTGTTCTACATTTGTACACTGACTGTGCCTGGGATCATGAGCTGATGTACTAATAATGAATAAGCATAATTTTCTTGGGATATACTCTTCAAGGATTCATCTGGAACTGATTGGACTGGGGATAAAATAGACCATTTCCTTTGGAAGAGAAGGGCTTATGATAACCACTCAATTAAAACGATCACTTTCTGCAGAGGTGAACACAGCTGTTGCACTCAGTAGTGTTCATCATGGATTTACACAGACTGAATAGTACATCATGTCCCTCTTTCTCCTGAAGTTAGGGGAATGGCAGCATCTATCTAAAGGTCTTTGAAGAAAAGGATGACGGAGTTTTTCTTGCTGACCTGCAGCAAAGGTGTGCTGTTGATGTGTGCCTGTTTTTCAATTTGCCTACCCATAAAAATTCCAAATGTAGTAGTTTCATGTAGTTATATTGTCTCAGAGGTCTCTTGCTTGTGTGTCATCCTGACTTTACATGGCTGTGTGGCATCGCAGTAAATCAGCCCAGAAATTAATATTTGAATTAATGTTTGAAATTAATGTTTAAAATATTTTATTTTTTTCTTTTCATATTCTGCTTTCCCTTTCAAATGAGGCCAGCTCCTCAAGCCATTAAACTGAGTTGCATCAGTTGTGGCTCCGGCTTGGAGAAATTAAAGGCGAGCACCTGTACCAGCTCAGCACCACCACACTGAATGCACTCGCAGAAATACAGCCACGGAAAAGCGAGCAAGGCTAGAGCTTGGATGATGCTGCTAGATTTTATGTGTGCGCATTATGTGCCAGGAAGAAACATAGGGTGCTGTTAGGGAAAACTGCTGGTTTAGGCAGTTCCAGCACTGAAATTGGTTTCTTACTCTGGAAGCTGTCCCTCACAAAGTGCAGTGTGCACCAGTGGCACAGTTTTTTTTGTGCAGGCTTAAATATGCTCGTTAAGTCTTCAAAATAATGTTATCTCTTCCAGCGCATTTCCCACTGAGGTGAATGGAAAAGTTCCCATTGACTATAAAGCACAATTTCCTCCACCTACTCCTTCTTAAAAACTTAATCAAGCATGTTTAGTGGAAACCTATGAGAGTTGTCTAATGACTGGCTCGCTTTGCCCAGGGAAAAATGTAACCATAAACTGAAACATGATGCTGAAAACTAAGTTTAGTAGAAAGTGTTTAGTCTAGTGCTGGATGAATGATGGAAGCTTTTATTTGTGAATAATTTATTTGACAATTGGTGCAGGGAAAAAAATGACCGAATAAGTTCTTTGCTCATTTTTTCTTGCCTGTCTACCAAACTGGCTGCACAATGCGCAAACAAATTGCTAATATTTATTCAGGAGCAAAGAGGTCAGCTTTTGTCAAAAACATTTTCAGCAGTGGCTTGGACAAACACCAGATTAGCTTAATTTTCTTGTGTCCTCTGCATAGTAAACAAAGGAAGTTGTGCTATTAGTTACTGAATTCACTGTGAATTTTGCATCTCACCAGCAACGCTTATACTTTACTGCAAATCTTCTGTTGTAAAGACTCTGCCAGGACTGGAGCATGGCTTTCATGCATGCAGACAACATCCTGAGACTTTAGAAACCTCTGAAGTGAGTTTCTCTTTATAGCCTGTCCAGGGGATGCTGCCACGTTCAGCCCCTTCTGAACGGGGCTTCTTCCGAGTCAGGTGCAGTGCTGTAGATAGCAGCTACATACAGGGCTGAAAGAGCAGGAGCTGCACTGCTAAAGAGAAGGTATGCTTTGTGATCAGGAAGGCTGCCGTCTTCACATAGGATGATGTAAATAGTTGCTGATTGCCAGACAGAAGGTGCTTATTAATTATTTTTCCTCTTAGTGAGAGAGGAAATACAGACAGTCGTCAGAGTCTCTGAAGAACTGTCTTTATTAACTTGACCTGACAGCACTACCGAGGTGTTTTGCTTGGGGACAAAATCCACGTTTTGCCTTGCAATTTAGTAAGCTTGTCTGCATTGCCTCCCACGCTTCCTCCTACAACCTTTCCCTTCCCCTGTGACACACCCAGGCTTCTTTTTGCTAGTCCTTCATCCTCTGCTACCTTCCTGCCTTCTCCCAAGATGCCACATGAGCTTAAAAGTGTTCTAAAGTGAGTATATATTTTAACCCTTTTTTTTTTTGTCCTCCTTACCCCTTTTAAAAGACAGACAAATCTACTTTCTGTGCAAAACACTGAAGGTACAATCTGAAATCTCTAATCCCGAATACAGCTGTTGCTGTCAGTAGGTTTCAGATTAAAACATGGGCTTTTTGTGGGACTGAAACATGACTGCAGATTTCCCAGAGCACCTTCAAGCCCTATGGGAGTCAGGGGAAGCTGCAGGTTCTTGAACACCTCTTAAACTGTGTGCCTGCCCATAACATCAGAAGTTGCCTGTACTTATGCTTATCCTCTTTGAGAGGGTAAGTTTTCAGGTGCTTACTACTTCACTTTGATATTTTCTCTTCCAATGGGAACTGCCCATCCTTTAGGTCTTCAGAACTGTGTATATGTGGGTGAGAGTGCAGAAGGGGGAGGCAAAGTGGGTCCTTGTTCCCCAGCCTTTTGGAGTTCCCATCTCTTCCCAAAAGCTCCCTGACAGTGTGAAGGAGATGGGTCATAGCAACATTTCATCTTGGGCCGTGGGATCTACTTGCCTCCTCATGCAGAGAAGCTCAGATCTGGTCAGGGCTGTTGCAGCACAGGGAAGGAAAGGTATGAGGCATATAAACAGCAGTTCATAAGATTTCTTTTCGATCTTAGCTCAGTGCATGTAGCGAAGCACTGCCTGATTAAATGCGACAGCCTTTGGCTCTATGTGCTGTGTCACAGAGACGAGAAGTGCACACAGAAATACACTTAACACCATGCCACAGACTGAAGAGGTCACTCATGGCTTTGTCCTCAGACATGACCCAAATTCAGGCCAGTCTTATTTGTATTTGGCTACAGAGAGCCAGGTAGGTGTCAGCCCAGCTCCTGACATAATTTGGATCAGCAGCAGGGTGGTAATGAACTACGTGCTGCTCTCACAATTTCATCCTCCCACCTGTTTCTGACAATAAAGAAGAATGGGGTAAAGCCGGGGGCTTTTACCCTGTCTGCTCCCCCGGGGCATTTGGGCTCGGTGAGTCAGTGCCAGGAAGACAGCGCAGGAGAAGAGTGCAGGGTGTGGGAAAACCATGGTCAGGCTCAAGCCTTTTTTGCTGTGCTGGAAGGTCAGAAGGTGTCCTTAACAGAAAGAAGAGGCTAGGCTCCTGTCTGCCCTGGGCTCATTCAGAGATAGCTCTTCCCTAAAGCTCCGAGTGTGAGCTGAATACGTCAGAAACATGGACTTCAGGATTTGGCGCTTGCAGGGCTGCTCCTAAGTTGTTTGTCTGAGGTGAGTGTGTTTCCCTCTGCACGGTGCTTGTAGGGCCAAGCCCTGCTCTGCTGCAGAGAGTCACCTCTGCTCCTCCTGGAGCCAGAGGCAGCTCAGGGTAATCAGCACGTACAGAAATAAGCTCTGACAGTGGAAGCCTGGTAAGAGCACAGTTTAATTTCACTGTGGTATGCAGCACTCCAAGAAAACTCCCAGACTCAGTTCTTTTCCTTCAAGCACAATCCCTTATCAAGGTCCTTGGCAGCAATTCACATACAGAAAGGAGCAGCTGTCATGGTATTCCCACATACAAACACAAAAAACAACCCCTCCCTACTTTCAGTGCAGCAATGTTACGTAGTACGAATAATTACAATATTTAACACTTGTATCTGTGCTTTTAATCTTCAAAGCACCTAATGAGCACTAGGTACAGGTAATTGTAGCTGCAGAGTGATATGGCCATTTGCAAGAAAAAGAGAATTGTGTGCATGAGTGCTCCAGTGGTCCTGTGCAGGGTGGGCACAGAGCAAATAGGGCTGTAGAGGCCCAATGACACGAACTCTCTTGGCTGTCAGGGTTGATTTTTTCCTATCACCAACTGCTGTCCCCCTGCCAGAGGTCACTGACTTCTCAGGTCTGTTGGTGGAATCACTCACCTTATGGTTTCCCAACCCATCTCAGTCCCAACAAATTTGGTTAGGAAAGACCTATATGGCAAACCATGTTAGCTGAGCTGGCATGTTTTCACCGGAATGGGTGAGGGTGTGCTTGGATGAGCAGCTCCGCCATCAGGCATGGGAAAATGATAACTCTTGGCAGATGGATGGAAAAGAAGGTGACTGTGGAGAGGCTTGTAAGAGGTCCGTAGGCAGCTGGCAACAGTGGCAGCTGGCACAGGAGGTGTGTACCTGACCAAGAGAGACGAGCCCATGCTGGTTCCTCCCCATTTTGGTTTGTCTCTCAGTCAATTTGATCTGAAAAATATCACTGTAAAAGAAATTATTTGTTTCCTTAGTCTTCTTGCTGTATTTGTGTGGCTCTTGTCTCACAGTGGAAAACAAGAAGGGGTAGTGGAGAAATTGGTGCTCCTTTTAACGTTTTTGCTTTCAGGTTTGTTTTTTTGTTGTTGTTTTTGTTTGTTTTTTTGTTGTTTGTTTGTTTTTTTGTTGTTGTTGGTTTTTTTTTTTTGTGAAGCAGAAAGACAGAAGACAGCTCTTCAGTCTTTTTATGAGTAGGAAGGTCACAAGACAGTTGTTCAGTCCTGCCATTTTTGTGGCCATCTGTCCATCCGTTATTGCCTCTGTCTGCAACATTGGCCATTTGCTCTTGAAATGGTGCCCTTCTGTTCTCTCTTGTTTTGCTTTCTTACTAAGATTGCTCATCCACAAATACTTGGGTAATGCCTCTGTTGTTGCTTAGAGTAGGCAAATGAGATTAGTGGATGTGAAATGCATCATCAGAGCATGCAGCTCTACAGGGTACCAGCTGCCAGCACCTGGAAAGGCAGAGCATAGCCTTACACAGGGCATCCTGACCATCCAGTTCTACTCCCTGCCTTCACAGGCAAGAAGGCTTTGTATTTATTAGTGTGAGGAGATCACTCTGGCAAAACAAGGCGGTGTTGTTCTGGTCCCTTCCAGCTTCAGTGACCCTGTGAGCCTGTGTGCACTGACTGCACTGTTTAGATAAGTTTGGGGCCCACGTACCTTGTAATTTGATTTTAAACAAGGCAAATTCAAACCTAACTGCTGGAACTTTTGTTTTCACTGGAAATCACACTCTTATCTGTGCAGTATGAATGTCTGTCCTTCCTGCTGCTTAAGAGGAAAATGAAGGTGATATATAGTAAGGTAATAACAATACATTAACAGGAATCGGCTCATTCAAAGGGGTTAGCTCAGGGTTTGCTTTTATTTTAACTGTTCATGCACATTATAATTTTCCCCTTGAGGACTGTTTTGGGGAAAAAGATTGTGAAACCCTGCGCTAGTTCTCTCTTGTGCTGCAGCTTCATTAATATGTGCATAGCTCCAGAAAATGAAGTCTGTACTCCATGAAAACATTCCTCATAAGAATTTTGTCTTTGCCCCTTTGGTTACTGAGGTTTTATCTGGGTTTTATTAGTATGAATTAGATAATTTTTTTCTTCTAGGAACTCCACTCCTGAAATGGATTGATGAGAAGAGAATCTTTCCATTCTCTTAAGAAAAAGAGTTTCTAGACCTTGTTAGAGAGGAAAGCATCCTATGAGTGTGAGCATACGTCAGAAGCAAAAAAAAACCTCTTGGAAGAAACACATGAACAAACCAGCCTCTGTAGTTTAACCATGTGACTCTGAAGTTCCTCCTTCTTTCTGAGGCCTCAACTACTGCAATTGGCAATGCTGTGGAAGGGGTAGCTCTTCCAGACAGCTGCTTCCAGGCAAGCAATGCCCTGGGAGAAGGAGCAGACCTAAGCTCTCAGCTTGGTAACTCAGTCTCCTGCCTTTACAGTTCTGTGGCAGGACTGTCTGCAAGACGAGTTAAAAAAAAACCAACCAACCAACCCTGAAATCATCTCCCTTGCTCGCACCATTCCAATTAAGTGCAATCAATTGCTCAATCAATCTTTTGCTCTTAATAAAGTCAGTTATCTTTTTCCTTCTATTTCCCCTCCAGGTTTTTTAACAATTGTTCAGACAGACACAACAAGCAGCTTTTGTAAAGGAAGAGTGTAGGCGTTTCCTTTGGCTGTTTTCACTTTCTGCCTATGATGATGTTATGCTCCGCACCCTCCCCAAATCCTAATCATATACAATGAGTGTGCTGGGAGCCCATATATATTTTTTTTCCAACTGGCATGGATTGAGTACCCTAATTTGACAGCAAAAGCATGCCA
>VZRQ01009378.1:545688-619784 GCA_013397975.1 Machaerirhynchus nigripectus | reverse complement strand
AGAGGGAGAATAGACATTTTGTCATCTTTCTGTTGTTGATGAGTCAGACCATTTAAACTAAGGAAAGGTTTTAAAAAAGGGAAGGGAAGTACTCTCCAGCCTTATCTACTGCAACATTAATTTGGGTAGAAGGTAGGAGTGGAGGAAGTCTGAGCAAATCTGTTCCTCAGCAACAGAATGATCCAAGTTGCCTTTAGAGGGTTGCCGTTGTCTGCAGGCTGAAAGAAGATGCATTTAATTGTTGCCCACCACTGAGTGGCTGCGGCAGAGAGGGAGAGGCCCCACATGTGCTCATCTTGGTTTTGTGTGTGTGCAAAAGCCATGCACGCTTGACGTGCATCTGTAAAAAAGACGAACACTGGCTTCCATTGCATTGCTTCAACTCCCCTGCATTCCCTGTGGGAGGGAGACTATGGTGTACCTGCACAAGGCACATTTATACCTCAGTACACCTGTCCCTGATAGGTTTAACTCTCCTGTCTTAAAAAAACAAATAAACTCTCTTTAACTGACATAATCGTGCAACTGCAAGGATTATCTGTGGGTCAGGCTGTGTCTGGAAGCAGAACTGGCTGGTCCTATTCAAAGTGGATGAGAAGATAAGATGGAGCAGATACCAAGTAACTTAAGAAAAACGCAAAAAAAAAAAAAAAAAGGTAGTCAGAAGAGTTAGGAGTGACCTGAATGGGAAGAAGAGGTAAGAGGGTGTGGTACTGTGGAAAGTGCCAGCAGCACAGTCCTTACTTAAACTTTATTTAGACTTGCCTGTGTGTTGATTTTAGCGTAGGGACAGTCAACTCAGGCCTATACATTTAACGGGAAAGAGAGGAACAACAACAAGGAAATGGCATCACCTCACTGTGAAATTAAGACAAACCAAGTTAGTGGGAGCCTTGTGTCCCAGGGGAACTGCTGGCAATTACATCACACAAGGGCACATTTGCACTGCAGCAGCTCCTGCTCCTTGTCAGCAAACTCAAGTGAGCCTCGTGCTTGTGCATGATGCTGTGGGCCCCCGCTGCTTGTGTGCAGAAGCAGGGCTGGCTTCTCCAGCAGGTTTTGCAGACTGCAGAAACCCTTTGCTCCTGTGTTTACACCGCCATCAGTCCCCCAGTAAGGGGATTAGAAGCTAGCTCAGCAGGGCCCATCCTACATGCAACTTCTGTGGTGCAGACAAGCCCTGGGACATTAAAAAGTAGGTAAAACTCAGATGAATATGCTAAAGGTGGTAACAGGATAATGAGAGGGAAGTTCTATTCTACCTGATGGGCCATTTTCAACTCTATTTTTGAGGCTAACCATGCTGGAAGGTGAAGAGGTGAGGAATAAGTTTGCTCATTTTATTATCACTGGTCACAGTCTCCAGCTGGCTCAGTTGCAGGCAAAAGCCTCCAGTGTAGCTCTGAGGAAGTCTGCTCCAAATGATCCCAAATGACAGTGTCTCCAAGGCGCTAGTATGGCAGTGGAAACCAGCTGGATATGGAGGTTTCTCACGAATGCCCCTTTGCTTGGCTTTAGGGATGGAGGAGCTGTGCAGGAGCTGCTGTGCTGGTGGCAGGCCAGGAGACGATCTCCTTGCACCGGGGTGATCCTCCCTTGGCTGGGTCTTCCAGCCTCAGGCTGTTTGCATTGTGAGGATGGCACAAAGCAGCCTTACTTCAGGGAAGGATTGGGGCCTGGGCCTTATCTCACTTAGATTATATTAAATAATCTATCTGTCTGCCATGTTATTTACATAACTCTTATTTAAATACTTTTACATCAGACACACTGAATCATGAGACTGAAAGTCTAGACGATGCTTGCTAGGTTCAGCCTGCCTTTAACCCTCCTGTGTTGTCATTTTTCTTGTCTTTCCCTTTAGGATTACCCTGCTCTGCCTTTGGCCTGTGAGGGACATATGAACTGCTTGGTGGTCCCAGGATTCCAGAGTGAGCAAAATGAAATTGCTGAGGTGAGAGAGTGAGAGCACAGAAGGCCGATAGAGAGGAGGGGGAGAAGGCAGCAGGGAGATGCAGTGAGTTGTTTGTCTGGTTTTACTAGGTCAGCTTTGAGTGAGACTGCAGGGCACATGGCTTTGAACAGACAAACTTAGGGCAGGACTTCACCCCTGGAACTTGCCTTCTGGCAGATGCTGCCCTGGCCAGCTGCTATAAGAGATAATTCATTTTGGGGAGAGCAGAAGAAGGAGGTATAGTGTTACCTCATGCTAAGCAGGCTTATAGGCAGAGGCTAGAAGCTGGGAACTGGGAGGGGGCAAATGGGATAGAAAAGACATTTGTTATTTTAGAGAAAAGCCAAGAAAGCCCATTAATTTCTCCAGGTTATGCCCACCCCCCTAAAAATGCATTATAAATTACTAATAATTCATAAATGGCTTGTGTTGTGGCACGCTTGATAATTTCATCTGTCTCTTCTTCTGAAGGCACATTCTGGGTTTTACACCTCACTGTCACAAGCCTTAGTTGTTATGATTTCATTATATGTTGATTTTGATATATGTTTCCTGAGATGCTTGGGTGCACCGGAACCGAATCTCTGCTTTGGAATAAAGGAGGACCGAGGCTTCTGGTTCCTCATCTTTCGCTTCCTTACGAAAAAGGTTTTGTCAAGGGCTGCTCTAGCCCTGGCTGCTGTTTCCAGAGGCCTTGAGCATGTCAAGGCTGAGATGGAGCAGCGCTTCCACCTAGTGGTCTGCAAAATTAAGGCAATTTCTCCAACCTCGGGACTTTTAAGTCCACAACAAAACCTTGAAGTTAATCTCTGAAACCGCGAATCTTTCCCTAATAAGAAGCAGTGGGTTGTTTACACTCCAGAAAGAATAACACAATAATCCGGGTTTTATTTGTATGTGCTAGTCATTTTTTGGACTTAGTTCCTTGGGAATCAATGTGATTTCAACTTCAACAACTTCAGGGATGGTGTGACAGCAAGGTGAAGCAGGGAAAATCGTGTGTTCCTAAACTGAAGAGCAATGCAGTGCATACTGTGCTATGCTTACAAAGCGCTAGGCACCCACCTATGCATCCCACAGCATTTTACACGTCTGTACTCACCCTTATTTTACAGCTGGAGAAAACAAGACATGAGTGTGCATGGCAGATACTTCAACAAATACTATCTCTTCTGTACCCTTGTTTTTGGGTGCTGCGTGTGGCTATTGTTCTCCAGGGAATCTGAGCAGTGAACCAAAGTCAGTAAGGATTTAGAGCATATATGGATGGAGCATGGCAGAATCCTGGTCTGTGGGATAGTGCTCCCATGCAGATAAATAACCACCACAGCAGAGTACAGTGTAACACCAGAGGAAACTTAGACCCTCTAAAAAGACAGACCTAGTGTCTCAAGCCAAGCTCTCAGGTAACTGAGACCTGCTCATCTCATGAACAGATACTTCTGAATGAGTTAAAGGGGCCAAGCTGAGGATTACGAGGTGGGGTTAAATCACACTGACAGGCCTGTTGGTAGCAAAAGCCCTATAAACTTCTAAGGGGAAGGCTCAGGTTTGCTGTCTCCTACTGGCATTGCCAAGCTGTGCTGCCTCCTTTCAGCAGCTGTTGTGAAAGAGGAACTTGCTGTTCCACAAGGGCTGTTTCCCAACAAGGAGGCTGAAAGGCTGGAATTGTTATTGTGAGGACTGGAGAATTACACACACACAGGCACACACAGGCACACACACATATACCCACACCTCTGATTCCTGTGAAGGGAAATTGTGAGTTCAGAAGTGAGGTTCAGAGCAACTGAGGTGATTCTGCCATGAATGGCAGTATGTGATTGACATCTCTGGGCTGATTCAACATCCAGGCATGATATGAGGTGTGTTGAAGTTATTTAAAGGTGCTGTGGCCTGCCTTAGGGTATCCTGAAATTCTGACACCCTGCCAAATATTTGACTCCCTGGGGGAGGGGGTGATCTTCTGATAGCCACACCCTCCCGATTGGCTGCCCAAATGCAATTATATTTAAAAAAAATCTTTATTGACAGCAAGAAAATGAACGATTTTTACTGGAGAAACACACAGGTCATTGTTCCTCTTCTGCTGTGTGACTCATCCAGATCAAGCTGTCTGTTTAGTGTATCTACTAATGCAGTTAACTTGGAAAACCTAACCCATAAGTGCTTCTTTTGTTTCCTAAAAAACAATCGCTGGATGCCTTTTGAAACTTTTCAAATTTTTTTAAAGCCCTGCCGTGTTTTGGAACGAGAAGAGCACAGGCACTTTCTTGGCAAATCTTCCATAACCTTTTCTGTTCCACCCCGAGACAGTACCTTCTTTTACTGGGCTTGCAACAGAAGTGCTTTACACCTCCAAAGAGAGGAAACCTTAATGGCATGCCTGTGAGCTGAGTGAGCCTGAAGGCTGGCATTAATGTCACACCTTATCACTAGATCAGGTCTGAAATATGTCCCTGGGGTCCAGACCCTGAGCACGACCTCCCTTGACCCAATCCATCAGCATTCAGTCGCGATCTTCCTGGGACAGGGACAAGATGCCAGCCAGCCTTTACCCCAGCCCCCCTCTTCCCCCTGAAACACATAAGGTTTATGCTCAGAGCTCCTTGTGTCATGGAGGTGGCTGCAATGCCAGGACAGGAGTTTCGGGGATGCAGATCCACCCCTGCCACTCTTTTCTGCCCATCCATCTGTTGCACAAGGGAACAAGATTGCAAGAGCACATTGCCTCCCCCAGCCAGCTCCCTGTGTGGCCACCTGTGTCCTGCCCCTTTGGCACTGCAGAACTGCCCCATGTGCAGTGCAGCTGGAGAGGGCTCTGCCCACAGAGGAAGCACGACGCTCATCCTGAAATGAAGGAATTCTTCTGAGTGCCTTGTTTGGAATCAAAACCCTTGGATTTTGTTTCATTTTTGTTTTGTTTTGTTTAAGGTGGCTGGCTGTTAGCTCCTAAGTTCTTTCAGATGAGGTTTAATCAGAAATAGGCTATATGCAAATAAATATACTACCCCCAATTAGAAAGAAAAAGGACTTCAGATAATGCACTTATCTCAGTACTGCTTGGGTAGTTGAAGCAGCTGCAAGAAAGCTAATAGCAGGGTTGAAACCAGACTTGCCAGCAATTTCATTCTTGGCCAGACAGTCAATTTTTTCATGCTTTTGTCTGGCTGTCTCTTGGTAGGGCTGCACAAGAAGACCAGTTTTACTTTATTTCGTTATTATACGTATATTTTTCTGCTGAATTCGTCTATGACTGCCATAACTCAGTGGCACTCTGTTTCCAAGGAAGCTTGAGTGACTGACTAATGAAGATGAATCGTGATTCCAGTAAAAAAAAGAAAATTCTTCTCTTCTGTGCAGCCCGATCCCAATAATCTGCTTTTGCCAACCTGTCCCTATGAAATAAAAAAGAGGCATTCATTTGTACTGCCTCGTTTTCCTCTGTGTACAGTGAAAGGAGTTTTTGTTGCAATCTGTCACTCTCGTGTGCACTCTCTAAACAGCCTGTGCCCCCTTCCACTCCAGGCAGTACGGAGAGCAGTTATTTTTAATAGAACTCGTTTAACATACCTATGTGTTGGTTTGTAGCAGAGCTCACACTCTCTGGACTTCACTGCAGCTGGGATCCTCCTCTGGACAAAGGTGATGTGTCTTAGAGCGTCTTTGGCTTGGCAGGAAGGTTTATTAAAATACCTCAAGTTCAGACAATGCTGGTTACGAGGAGTGCACAGTCCGTTGTATGTGGGAGGACTGGAGCAGAATTTCCAGTAAAAATGAAGTGACTTAGAAAACTCTTCTTCACCCTGGCACATCCCAGGGAGCTTATTCTGTGTCTGTGTCTGTGATTCTGTCTGGTGAAGTCTGGTCACACTTGGTGCACAATGTGTGCTTGTACATGTCTCACAGAAAATCTTGGGAATCATTTAGCTCCTTGCTTGCGCACAGCACAGGTTTCAAAGTGTCCCAAAGCGTATTCTTTTGTGTCCAATGAAAGTCTGTCTCAGACTTCAAGCATAGCAGGGGCCATAGTTTCAGCAGCTGTAAATCAATGAAGTCTCAGGAAAGCCGGTGGGGCTCTGGTATTTTACACCAGCTGAAAGTTTGGCCCTTGCCTGTTCCCTGTACTGAGCACTGAAGATGTGGGCAGCAGAGGCAGGAGGCAGCACCCCACGTAATGACAGCCTGTGGAGCTGTAGCACAATGCCCGCAGTGAGCCGCCGAGTTAATGCAATGTGGTTTCATCATCTGTCCAGGCAAAATGAGGACACAATATTGCAAGATGCTTTCAGGCTGTTGCCACAAGCTATTTTACATGTCTTACAGTCTTTAGCTGTCACACGAGTGGAGGTCTCAGCCTTCTTTTTTGGTGGTGAAAAAAAAGCTGTTTCTGATTCCCTTTCTCTGGCTTCTCTGCATTTCACAGGACAAAGCAGGTTTCCTCTACCTTTTATTTGTTTATTTTTTCAATGCTACATTTGAGTTCCAGTTAGGCCCAGGAACTTTTTGTGATCTTGGCAGTAAGGTTCCAAGCAGTTGATGAGGGGCTTGAACAAGAACTGCCTCAGAAAGTGGAAGTAAGCAGCTTCAAAGGATTGAAGGCACTTTTCACCAGCCAACCCTCTAGTCCTGTTCTTTTCAGTAGTCCTATAGGACTTGATTTCATGGCTGAACATCTCTGGCTTTTTTTCTGTCTCTTGTCAACTTTGAATTCATAGTTTGAATAATAGTTCAAAGCATACATCAACTTTGAGTTAAAAAATTACACAGAGAGAAGGAGGAAAGCACTTTCAGCTTCATTTATTAAAACTGATGGATTAAGATTTTTTAAACTTCATAGCAAACTTGTAGGTCATTTTCCAGCTGGGTCAAGTCTACAGATAAGGTATTGAATGATAATTTAAGGGAGCTATGCTCACTTGTACCTGCTGACTCCTCCTTTTTATTTTCTCATTTTGACCCATAGAACCCTGGATGGATTGGGATCTGACAGCCTGATACATTAGGTGTTTCCTGTGCTCCAGGAACCCACCTGTTGATAATACCTCCCCTATCTCTTGAGACCTCTCTTAAGATAAAATGTAGTTACCTTTGTGAGCTGCTCAGGAGTCAGGGTGACTAGTCTGTGGTTATAAAGTCTGCTTTTGGTTGCATGTTAGGGTTCTGGGTGACTTTCCTTCATTAGGATGTCTATGGGACAGGACACAGATACGTGAGTCAGAGAACGCAAGGACTGTCTGTCCCTATCTGCTATTGAAGTCAAAGACAACTCTGAGTGAGGCTGTGAGGCTGTGGGTACAAGTGCTATTTTCATTTGGAACTCAAGTTCCCCAAGCAATTTGAAAACCCCATTCTGTGCCTGAGTCAGCAGAGCAGCGTTTGGCCCATGGTTAGGTAAGTACTCACTGATCCCATTGCCAGCAGCAAGCAGACAAACCCAAACCTAGCAGTCTGCGCTGTGATTTCACTGATGTCATGTTAGTCTGAAATACAGATGAATATGACTCTGTTTCAGATACCAAAATGTCTTCCATGACCTAAAGATGTACAGTGATCTTCAGCAGGAAAGGAGGATATCAGTGACTGGGAGTATTGTGGCATTTCTCTTTATTCATTCATGCCAGTTGTATTGGAAATAGTGGTGGATAAAGACAAGGGTCCTGGCAGCACAGCAACTGCTTTCCTGAGCTTAAAAGCCAGGAGAGTGATGGAGATATCCTGAAATGGTGCAATAAGTGGCAAAGCAGTGAGTGCATAGATGTACTGCGGGGGGAAAGAAGTGGTAGAGCCCCAGCTGTAGCATGGGCACTTCACACTTAGGCCAGCCACTTCCCTCTCTGAGGGGTGAGCTCAGCTCAAGAAGAATATTTGGAAATAAATGTAGGAGAAGAGAAATGTGTAAGGTGCTGCTTTGAGGTCTCAGGCTTGTTCATCTTCTCCTTTCCCCTTTCTTTGGGTCTCTTAAAAGAGGTTAAGTCCCTTGCCCCCATTGCCACTGCGTCTGTGTGCCTCCCTTTCCCTGCCAGGCTGAGCAGATGCCAGGGCTGCTGTGAGCAACCTGAGGACAGCCTCAGCTGGAAGCAAAAACTATCAGATCCTAGGTGCATTTTCCTTCTCCCCCATCTGACTAAAAGCCTTTTCTTCAGTCTTTGCCACTGCCTGAGCCCCTACTCCAACTGCAGGGATGAGCAGGTCAGGACTGTGTTATTCATGCTGCCAAGTGTTACCAGCCCTGGGGTAGGAATGGGGAGGAAGAGGAAGGACGAGCCCTGCTTTCTGGGGTCTGCTCTTGTCCTTCCCACACCCTTCACAGCCTCAGCTCCTTTGGGAGCAGTTGCAGTGGCCTAAGGAGGCTCAGTAGTGGGAGGTAAGGTTAGCAGCCTCTCTAAAAAGCCAGATGAGGCTCTAAAAAGTGGCAACGGAGATGTGTGAGAGCAACAGGGTTCAGGCATAGCTGCCTGCCCTGCAGTTCCTCTCCTCGCAACCTCCACCCACATGTGGTGGGAAGGTGCAAGAGGTGGTGCCCCAGGAAAGCTGTCCTGCAGTTGGGGACATACTGTGTTAATAACCAGGATGTCGAGCAGAGAAATCGAGCTATGGGAGATACCGCAATTTTCAACTGCAGATTGCTATCTACCTTCTGAACATCCCTCTCAATCTCCTGGCAGATTTGCTGAAGTAAAATCTTCTTGAACCATTTCAGTCAAATGAGTTGGTTTAGAAAAACCCTGAGATTTAAATAATTTGAGCTACTTTGGTGCATCGTGCTAAGGATGCCTGAAGACTCTCTTGAATTAAAAGACCTGTGGCTGGTAGCAGTGACATGTAGGTTAGGGGAGTGGAGATTGTGCCTCTTGTGGGTGGCACAGTTGGGGCTGGAAGAGGACATTTGGCCAGAATGGCTGTAAAGTCAGACTCAGTTATGGATCTACTGCTCCTCTTGTGGTACTAGTGTTAAGCTGATAGACAACTCTGCTTTTGAGAAAATCACTGATGAATTACAACGAAGTGAGGAGGATGAGGGCAGTCATTTTTATCTGCCATTTATTTTGTTCCATGTGTAACTCTGCAGACATGAGAGGAAAGCTTTTTTTCCTGAACATAAATATATCCAAAGTTGCATTCAGCTGCTTCTAAACTTCAGTGGGGTTAGGGAAACAAATTCTGAGTGTCATTTAGCATCTTAGGAAAAACATATTTGCACTGGGAAAGGTCGTTGGGTAAAGCAGTCTTGAAGAATCTGAGCAAACTTCAAAAGTAACCTTAAAACCAAAGAAATTTTACTGAAGAAAGTAATCAAGTATATTTTCACACTTACCCCAAGCAGACTGGATGAAGGCAAAAGTGCTGATGCATTTTGTCTCACCTCAGGGAGATCAAGTGGGAAGGAAATTCTCAGTATATATCGTTCCACCTTTCCAGAGAGAATATGCAATCCAAACCTTTTCTAGTTCTGTGGTTGCCACATTTTGGGATGCTGTTATATCATTATTGAGATGGAGAAAAGTCAGGTGCTGAGACTCTGTCTATGCTGGTGATACCAAGCAGGCCTGGCAGCCTTCTTTGGTCCTGGAAGATGACAGTACATGCTAGTACACTGCTAACACATTCTCTGGCATGAGCATGACCCATTGTAACTGATACTCTGTCTGAACAATTTTTGGGTCTGGTCTGGCAACAGGAGTGTGCCAGGGACCGTACCCTGGGACCTGCTGGTGGTTTGCTGGCTGCCACCTCATTTAGGAGGCTTATTTACTAGCACACTCTTCTCCAGCCTGTCTCCAGCTGGCCTGGAGGTTTGGTCCCAATGCCATAATGGTCTAGTTCACAGTTATGGACACAGCCTGACTATAACCCAGCATGGGGTGTACATGTGCCATACTGGAATTCAGCATGGAGCATGTTAGCTATTTGATGGCCTGTGCAGATACCTCAGTAAAGCTCCTGGACATTCATGATTTGTTACCTTGGAGGAGGAAGAAATGAGACGAGGAGGGCAAATCCTGCTGAGGTCTGTCTTGGGAACACACTAACAGGGTGAGGGTAGATGTGCCCAAAGGCCCAGAGTGTTCAGCTGGCCCTTGCCAACCTAAGATCCTTGCAAATGAGTACAAATCCTAACTGATTCACTGAACTATGAGAAGGGGAAATCACAAACAAGTGAGTTTCCCATGGTACCATCTCATTCCTAGTGGTTTTTCTACAGGCATGGAATACTTTGCCCATGTCGCTGATGCCATGATGATTTTTTGCTTTTTCATATACTCCTCTTATATACCCTCTTACATACCCTTTCACACAGCTTTTATGTATCCTTAGTGCTTTTAGCCCACACACTTGTAATTCCCTAAGTCTGATAACTTAGCTTAGACCCAAAGTTCTGTTAAGCCAAGAGACCAAACATCTTGGAGGCCTCACAGTTGGGGGTCAGAAAGCCCCAGACACCAAGGTCCGCTCCAGAACACATTCTGTAAACCAAGATAGGCCCATCCAGGGGAAATGTTCCTCAGGACGGGGGCTTCCCTTGAGCCTCTCATTGGGGAATCTTTGATAGATGTGCTAATTTGCAAGGTCTGTAACTGTATACGCGAATCATCGTGGGTGTGCATGTTCAGAGTGCATCCTGGCGTGCATTTCAGTGCATTCTACCTGGATGTGGTGCACCTGAGGATCCTTAAATAAGTACTGAGGTAAAACCCTTTCTTCCCCTCTAACCCTGTTTGGCTTTTAATTCTAAGCCCAGGGAAAGGCAACAACACAAGTTGGAGGCTTGACTGTGTCATCTCTGATTAAGCAACTCAGGACAGCTTGTGGTGAATATCCACCAAGGAAGGCTGAGCTCAAGATTTCTGTCCAAAATGTGCTGAGGCATTTGAATCATGCCTTGACCCTCATGGCAGCATTCTGAGATTTTGATGTGAATTTTGTACTTTCATCATCTTAACATCTCCAGAATTGTATTGCTATGTTTACTGTACAGAGTATCTTTAGGGCCGCAAGATAAAAACCCCTGTAGTATTCAGAGGTGTGATGGTTTCCAGGAGTGCTTGGCTGATTGTGAAGTTAATGTCTGGGACAGGGACCTGGGAGTGTTTTGGTAAAAAAGGAGACCATGTAATTACTTTTGTCCTGTAGACTCAGAGAGCAGAAGAGGAAAGATCAGGATGTGCCCAGGGATTGTGATAGAGGCAGGGACCCTGTGAGGGTGAAACGAGAGGCAAAGGGAATAAGCGTGGGACAGGAGCCACTGCAGCATTGACACTGGAAAGGGAGGACAGGGAAGACAGGGGACTATGAGCTGGTGATTGTGAGCCAGGGACAATTAGTAGACTGCAGCCAAAGTAAGGAAGTTTCATAGGCAATTTGTGGCTCAGATATTCATTTCATGTCTCTCTGGTGGCCTTCAAGCTGGATATGGGACAGAGTCCCATGCCCATGCATTCCAGCTGTGATATGCTGGATTCTCTCCAGCTAGGCAGTGGCTCACAGTACTCACTGCCTCTTACTCAGCCTCTGCAGGTCTCTGGGACTTTGCAATGGCTCACAGTGCAAGAGCTCATAATATGGAGGAAAGCTTTTCCAGCAGGGAGGCTCAATTCTGCATCCAGCACATACACAACCCAGTCTGTAACACACATGGACTCCACCACAGAGTGATGCTCCTGAGCTACCTCGTGCATGACAGCTACCTTTGCCTAGCTATCTCCTCTTCTTTTGCACGTGTAAATAAATCTGTGTTGCAGTGACCTGTACTTTATGTACAGTTCAGAAAGCCATAAATTATGTACACAATGGAGCTGCACAGAGCATTGCAGAAGATTTGTGGTCATTAAGTAGTTGAACTCAATTCTTCTCATTAGGCAGGAGGGGCAAAATGCACATGCAATAGGGCTTTAAGTCTTTCCATCATTTGTGTTCTTTCCTGTTCAGTGGTAGCTGCTTATCCCCTGCTGTGATCTCCATGTCTTGATGAATTTCTACAGCATTTGAAATACTGTATAAAGAATGGACAATCCATTTTCTGGGTGCAAGATATTACCATTGTCATTCCATGCAAAGTATCTTCCAAGGTAGCATTAGGTTATCCCAGTGTGATAAGTAACCTGTCTGTTTGTTGCCATATGTAATTATAAATTCTTATAATTTGGATAATGCTTATCTAATTCTCAAATCCTTCTCAACTGATTTCCATTTTCCCTATAAATTTCTTGTTTTCTTTTGTCTCCCCCAGTCTGGGTGCCAACTGCTAATATAACTAATGTTTTTTTCTACTCCTGTTTCCAGATAACAGCTGAAAATGTTAAACAAACCAGAGCTCTGGCAGGACCCTGCTAGACAATTCATCCAAACACATCATCTTACAACTCTGATAAAAGGATCTGTTGGATTTTCTTTTGGATGAGATAGTTCATTTGTATTTGCTGCATGTTAATGTTAGTAGAAAGCACTGAGATCTAAACAAGGTAAATGAATCATTCCAATGAAGCTACTTTCAAGAAAGAACATTATGAAAAATAGAGAACCACGGACAATCTGTACTGAGTGAGGATTCTGTTTTGACTTGGTTGGTGTAACACAGTGTGTGTTTGCAAGTTGTTGAGCAACAGTCAGCAGGAACTGCTGGACTGTGAAGGCTCTTTTATTGCCCTGTTTGTTGGTAAAGAGATGGAAAGAGTTGCTGAGACATCTCTTCCTGGGCTGACTTGTGCCTCCAGAAGAAAAAAGGCAGTGAGAAGAACAAAACCCATTTGCCCATTCACAAAATTTGAATACAGACTTTTATTTGGGTTTGGTTTTGACTCTCCCAAACATCATCAGTTGACATATTTTCCACTGCCATTTAAAAATCCTGCTTTGTAATAATAAGATTTATAAAAAGAATAAACAAGGCAGCAAAAATATTTTAAACAAATAAATCTGGAGGATTAAAAAAAGTGAGGCAGTGCCCATACTCTGTCTTCACCTCGCAGTTCAAAGCCAGTGCTGAGTGACTCACCAGGCTGCTCGAATGGAAGTCACGAAGAACACAGATTGCTTGGCAGAGCATCTGCCGCACAGAGGCTCGTCTCTCAAGTTTGACCCTCAAATCCTCCTTTCTCCATGTAGGTCTCCCTGCATTTTCCCTGCTGGCAGGCAAGCTGCCTTTCATTAGTGCCTCCATTCCCATCTAACTGTGTCCCTTGCTTTGGGCCTGATCCAAGGCCAACGGGAAGACTTTCACTGGCTCCAGTCAACTTCTGGAGCAGCCGCTTTGAAAAGAAAGGCTGGCGAAAGGGCCATGCAGACAGCTATGAAGTGCTCGTGCATGTTCTTTTTGAGCTTAATGGTGCTTCATGCTCTGAAATGTTCATGTATGAGTGTAGGGTATAAAATGAAAAGGGAAAAAAAAAAAAGAATTGCTAAGCCAGGAGAAAGAGGGCAGGGGAACCTGATCCTGCACGAACTGGAGTGCAGCTGCATAGCCTTGAGCGTTATTGTGCGTAGTAGCAAGAATGAGGCCCAAAAGGGGAGCGCTTAACTAAGTACCTCAGCAGCACTACAAGATGCTTACACTAATGTCTCCTCAGACATGCCTGCTGTGAGGCTGGGTGGGAGTATTAAGGGATCCAGAGATTTAATGCTTTATGGTGAAAAGGACCAAAACAAGCATTTAACTTGCACCTGCACACGAGCCCCAGCTGGGACTGGCATGAATACCTTCCTAGAATGTGTGATGCTACATTGCCATGGCTTTTCATGGGCCAGTGGATATTTTCTGGGCCAGCAAAGACTGTGTTTCTTGAGTTGTGGGGGTGATAAACAACATGAATTGCATTATATGAAAAAGGCATTCCAAAAGAAGATAGACAACAAACAGCATGCTGAAGTCTGATAATAACATGCTAGAAAAAGACTTCTTCTGTACCATCAGCAGTGATGGAAAGCAGCAAGACCTTAAAGTGATCAACAGTAAATATTTTGGAATCAATATTAGTCAACTGAGAATTTGCATGGAGCCAGGGGATTTCAGTAACATGATAAGCAGGAACATTTTTCCTCAAGTGCAGCTCAGGAATTTGAATTGCTCTTCAGGGATGCCTTCTAATATTTTGTTCCTTTTCAAAGTAGGAGGTGCAGCTACATACAGACACATCCACAAGTAAGATCTCTGCATCAGACTTAGAGTATATCTGGGTGTACTAAGGCTGAGCTGGGTACATCTCTATTTGTTGCTGTCTCCCAGTAAAGAGAACCTCTCTGCAAATGATAACCAGGGCCTTCCTAGTAATGGATCCAGGACAGAAATTTTGAACAGCATGGCACATCTGAGAAGAGAAAGAAATTTGCTTATGGACTGAACCTAAACTGGAGTTTTCCCATTCTGGTTCAAGAAAGCCAGCTGGGATGCTTGAAGGCAGCTGTCATGGACGGCAGGAAGAGTGAACTTCCTTTCCCCAGACTGGGGGCTCACACGGTCCTTAGCTCAAGGGTATAATGAAAGCTGAAGGAACTGCACTGAAAAACGTGATGATGTGGAAGGTTTTGCTGACTAAGAAACATTTGACTGTGAATGAACTCCTTGGGGAACCCAGAGTTAGGCTCCACAGAAAATGAGGGAAGTCAAGCAAACACGGAAAGGAGAGGTAAAGAAATAACCAAAGATAGTATCTAAAAAGGGAGGAAAAATACATGTATTAAGTCAAGGGGAAGAAAAATGAGTGAAGACTTGGAAAGGAAAGAACCCTGAATTAATGGTTACTCTTGGGTGCTGTCATTTTATTTCATTTTCAGTCATTTTCAGTCAATTTATGTAATGCTGAATTGCCTGTCTAGTAAAAATGTACAGCTTTTTGGGGCTTTTTAAAATATTAACCTATGTTTGAAATTGAAATTAATGTTTCGTTGGCTCTGTTATTTGGATGCTTGTATTTGACACATATCTTCAGGCATTGTTTTGTCAGCAGACTTCATGATAATGTTTTCATGGTGCACAAGTGTGTGTGTGTGTGAGAGACACACAGACAGAGAGAGAGGGAGAGGAAGAAGAGGAGAAAGTGCAGCTTTTCCCAAATGGGGGTCATGACCCAAAAGCTTAGTAGGTCAGAATTGAGAACTTTAAAAAGAAAAAACATATTTCCTTTCTTGCATGGAGTGGGGACTGAATGGAAGCATGGCTGGCACGCAGTCTGCTTTTGCCCTTGATTTTCCTGCTCTCAGGAGGGTTATTTACCATCTATGCTAGAATGAAAAATGCAAAACCTGGTAGCTCATTACAGTTTAGGGGACAGGATGAGAACAGTTTTCACAATAGCAGGAGTCTTTCTGTGGCAAACAGGTCACTTCTTGAAACTTGCTTCAAATGCTGCTGTGCCCCCCCACAGCTCAGTGCTGCCAGCTCTGCCATGACTTCGCCGTGCAGCACTGGTGCCTTGGTCATTGACTGTGTTGACACAAGAAGGACAACTGCATGAGGTCTTCTGCTCTAAAAGAAAATGAGGTCCCCACAGCTTGAAAAGCGGAAGAAATTCTTAGTGCTCTGGTGGTAACAAGGGCAATAGGGGCTTCAGAAAACCAGGGAGAGACACACACATGTTGGGAACCCATCTGGCAGCCAGAGGGCAATTGCCATACATGTCCCAGCCACTGCCTTCCCTGTGCTACCTGCTCCAGCGAATTCTGGTGTTTTTAAACAAATGCAGACTTCACAATGTTTGAAGTAAGGACTGAAACAAAAGTCTGAGGGCTGGACATTTACAATATTGTTGTTTGAATTGCCGAAAAAAGGGTTCATTTGCTTATTTTTGGCACACTATTAAGCTTGCTGGAGTAACCTAGCACAATCTCTGAGCATGTGAGAACTAATGTGGTGGTTGTTCGTTCAGAAGTATGTATGCAGCTTCCAAGAAAGCCAGCAGGGCTGCACATGTGTGTCTGCAGGAAAGAATTCCCATGTCCCATGTAAAACACATAATTCTTATACATTCACTGGAGAGACAATTCACTATTCCCTATCCATCAAAATGTTTTGTGCTAAGTGGTGGGAAACAGTCTGACAAATGGCGGGTGATTTAAAACTTCTTTGGTTGAAAACTGATGGCTGTTCCAAGCAGGCTACAGTGTGCCTCAGATGCTGGTGAAAGGCATAAGCATCTGACCCACCTAATAGACATGGAAAGGATGTGATATGTGAGCCAGCAGTGAATACAGCTTGTGGGTCATGCCTTGTGCCAGGCGTGTCCCGCAATGAAGCCAAGTCTGCAGATCTGAGCAGCCCTTTCCTGGGTTGACCAGTGGATAATGTGTAAAAAAGGGTATGGTAGAACAGGTTTAGTGCTTCACACATATACTGAGGACATTCGCTCCTCTTTGTGCAAATAGATATCTACATTAGACAGACTTGATGGTGGCTGGGTGCCTCATTGTATGAGGGAGCTGCCATAGTTTTGCCTAAATCCCATCCTCCTCCCCCGCCCTCCCACCGAGTTTGGATTTATTTATCAGTTAAGCAAACCTCAGTGACACCTTGAGTGAGCTTTAAGTGATTGCACCTTACTTTGCATTGCAAGGGCCTGGAAGCACCGTGATTCCATAACTCAGCAGAAGGGAGTAGGTCTTGTTCCTGGAGACACAGTAACCTCCTTCTGAAGTGTATTATCTTTTTTTATCTGTTCTTGACAGTTCTCTTACAATTGGTGAAATGCATTCTTCTTTCAGTTTAAGTAAATGGTTTAAAGTGATTTGCTTGTTTAGGATAATTTATGCTAATCTGAAGTAGCCATATTTCTACACAAAATATCACCTAACTTCTTCATAGGCTAAATGAAAACTCTTTATAAAATAAGGCTGTAAGTCAAATTAAAAATCCCTGGCAGCGAATATGTGCAAACCTGTCAATAGCACTGTGCAAACAAGTACTCTGTTGCCTTTCATGATACAAAAAAATATACTCATGTTTAAAGAACTATAACAAAATTGAAGGCTTCAGGATATAGTGGGTTGAAAAACACTGAGAGGAAATACTTTTATTCCTTTAAATAAAAGGGAGAATGAAAAATGCCATACAGCTTGAAACTGTGAATTGAAATTGAAGAAAATTATGATGTGAGTGTGTGCATTTGTTGGTGTTGACTCAGAAAGGTCTTTAGGCTCTTCAGTGGCTTACAGCTGGAAAACGTTTAGAGATAGGGAGCCTTGTTATTAGTTTCTCCTATCATGTCTCATGGGTAACATCAAAAATACAATATGGCTTTATTCCCCTTTGTCACTCCATTAGATTTCCATTTAAACCTCCATCTTGCCATGAACTTTAAAACAGAGCCTTGATTTGCATATTCTCCGGTACTACAGCAAAAACTGTGAGAACCATTACAAAAACACAAACACACATTTGAATTATGGCCATTTTTAGATGATTCAATTAGCTGCTAATAGGTGTTCACAGTGGTATGTTGTAATGGGAAGTCAGGTTGTAGTTAATGGTTACCACAAGTTAGAAGGGTGTTAAAAACAGCCGTCCTGTTTGGCTCAGCCATACAATCAGAGCTCTGTCTTCCAAGTTAGCATGGCATACTGAACAGGCAGGAACCTGGGCTTTAGCTGGTAATTTTATTGCTTTCCCTCTAGTGCTCAGTCGATATGAATAGGAATGGCTCTGTGGAACTGTGCAAAGAAGAGCCCAATTAACCCCCAATGATCCTCTGGAGGAATTTTGCATCCCTTTAGGGTGCTTGTTACTGCAATTATGTTTTCCATTATGGATTTTCTTTGGAATGTGCAACCCGCACACAAGAATCAGATAGCAGTGAGCATAACATAGTTCATCACAAGCATGAAGAATGAACTCGTTGATGGTTTAGAATATTAAAATACGGTAGCCAGAGTAGAAAGTTAGAGAAATGGAAAGGAAACTTGTCATCTGATCTTTCCATCTGTGCTACATTTCAAAGATAATTTCACTATTCTGTCCAAACTCGTGCTACTGTGTTACAGAATGTTCTGTCTTAGTCAGGATATTAAGTGACACATGATTATGAAAGGAATGGATATTACATGAAAAACACAGTGCACAGGCAAATACATGGGGGTATTAACCATTGCAGGCACATTCACATATCAGCATGTATAAATATAGTGGGGGTGTGACTTGCAGTATGTCTGGTACCGAATCTGCTGATCCTACTAATTAGTATTTATTTTTTGTGTTACAACAGCATCCAGAGGTCTCAATTAAGGTTCAGCTGAGCTTATTGCAGTACATGTATAGCAAAGGGCAGGCACTGGCCCAAACAGCTTCCAGTCTTTCCAGATGGCATAAATGACCAAGGATGGAGACAGGAGCAAAAATTTAAACTTAGCCAAGGGTGTGCCAAGCTGAAAGTGTGATCCTCGGGTCTGGGTGAGGTGTCTGAACTTCACAGGTGATATGCAAAAGGAATAAGGCATTTAAGGCAAGGAATGGCAGCAGCTACATAGCACTATGCCAGCTACCTGGTAAAATGTGGGGAAGGTTTATTCCTCAGACCATCCTTTTTCCCCAGCCAGCATTTAGAGCCTTTTCTGCAGCCAAATATCACAGCCGTGTCCCTAGATGTGAGCTCCAGCCGAGGTTAGGGGACAGCTGGCTGCAGGCGCTGCTGCTGCTGGAGAACCTCTGAACTTGCACCCAGGGGTGAGAGGGTATCTTCAGGAGATGAGAAGTGATGTTGCCTCTCAGTCCAGCTAGTGCATTCCACCGGGGACAGCAAAATGAGGAAGACTTGGAGAGCAAAGAGAGAGGAGATTGGAAGCTCCACCTCCCCATCCCAGCCCAGCTGTGCTCATCCTCCCTTGTTCCAGATATCTTTCCTCCCCCATGTCCCATTACTGGAACAGAGTCCTTGGGACGACCTTCTGAAAATGAGTGGAGGGCCTTACAAACTGGAAAACATGAATATTGAAATAAAAAGTTAGTGAGTGAATATGCCAGAGGCAAGAGGAGGAAGACTGAGCAATGTGCCTGAGAGGCAATTTAGCAGGGAGGGGCCAGGCCTAATTAATCTCTAGGATGAGGAGGTGGGTCAAGCGACAAGTAGCACTGAGCATGCCTCAGGCTGAGCATCGCTTTCAACACCTGGTTTATTAATACTCAGAGAGCAGTGGCACTATGTATGGGGAAAGACTGGGTTTGGGGTGTGGTGGTGATCTTCTTTTCTTCCTTCCTTAAGCAAAGATGTCCCATGCAGCCAGACCAGCATAGCTCTTCAGATTAAGAGGCAGCCATGGCAGGGATTTTAGTTGCACCATCGCAGGCTATGAAGTTGCGTGGAGGGATTGACTGTACTAGATGGGAGTACTGCTCTAATACAGAAATACTTATTAGGGGCAAAGAGGGGAAAAACTCTCTCAGTTCTGGACTACAATCCTGATATTCAAAGCAGGATGGCTTATATTGCTAGTTGTAAGTCCATGAGGATCTGCCACAAAATAAGCTGAGACAAGATCCTCTGTTTCCACTAGAAAACATAGGTTTGAGACGCACGGTTTTAGAAAAGTTCTGGCATTTCTTTAACGTGTCACTCCAAGGGTATTGCAGCTGCGAATGGGGCTGCTATTTCTGCTGACTCTGCTTGCCTGGGTCAGTGTTTTAGGCATGAACAACCTATGTGTATGCAGAGTCGCTTGCTTTTTGATTAAAAGAGAAAGCTGGTCTGGAACACATTGCGCCTCCTCAGGCCCTAAAAGTGGCAGATAGAAAAAAATGGGCTAAAACACTGAAACAACAGCAGCAAAGCCCTCATGGACTTGTAGCCATCACCATGAATGAGCAGACAGTAGCTACAAAGCCCTTGCCCACACACAGAAATGGGACAAATTGACAGATCATTCTGCTCACTCACCGGTCCTTCTGTGAGACTGCTTCTTTCTAAATTTTTTAATGTGGGGGCTCAAGGGCTTGTTGCTTCATCTTAATGTCACTTAATATGACTTTGGTCTTAAAGATTTGGAAATGCTGTTGTAGCTTTCAGGGCTGGTTAAAATACAGCCTGGAAGGACTTCATGAACACATTTGGAAATTTTTGGAACAAAGCCTAAGGAGGTAGTTTAGCTCTGTGAATGTTGAGAGAGCCACTTACATTTCAGAAAGCTTCACAGCTGGTTTCAAGGGGGATATTAAAAAATTTGACAAGGTTCAGAGGAAAGTTACAAAAGCAACCATGTGAAAAGAAACAAACCAAAAAGAACCCCTCATGACAGCAAAAGATGGGAGGGGAGTTCTACTTATTTAGCTTTCAAACCAGTCCCCTGTCATAAGTCAAAGATACCTCAGCAGGCTCAGCGATGCAATAGGGAAGGTTCTGCTGTTCAGTAGACTTGTAGCAACAATATGTTGTTGGCCAGGAGTTGAAGCTAAGCAACTTCAGACTGAAAACCACGTCCACATTTTTAACAGTGAGGGTGATTTACCATTGGAACAGCTTACTAGGGATTGTGGTAGATTTTCCATGATTGCATGTTTATTGCGGTTGTTGTTCAACCACAGCTATGGAACTTCAAATAAGAATTACTTAGCATAATCTTATAGTCCATGTTGTTCTAGATGCCAGACAAAATGTTCTCAGTAAGTCTCTCTGGCCTCAACATCCAAGCATTTGTGTAGGATGGGGAAGTTTATTTCTGCATCCTAGAACAACAACTGCCACAGGTGCTGACGTGGCTGTTGCTGATGTTACGGAAAGCAAAGACTAGTAAGGGTTTAGTCTCCAGGCATGCCTCCTCAAATCCCAATAGGCCAACCAGGTCTGAGGGGGACTGCACTGAATGTGGTGTGGAAACACAGAAAAATTGCACAAAACATTGAAAACCTGCACATTGACTCAGTGTATTCCTGGGTGGGTGTGCTACCTACAAAATGGAGCTGTGTTATCAAGATCTCAGAAGAGAGTCTTTGGTGCTAGAAGAATAAGTTTAGTCTAGAAGACTGTTAGGAAAAGAAGTGAAGCCCTCAGAAGTGAAATTGACTTTGCACAGTTCGTGCTCTGTTTCACAAACCTAGTGCTGCTGAAATGAAGCTGCACAGTTGCTGACAGGCAGGATGGGACAGTGAAGACTTTGATCAAAAACAATTTCACATTTGGGTCCCACCCCTTTGGAGCTGGTAGCAGAGTCAAAAACACTCCTGAAGAGATCTAGGCAGGAAAATTTCTGCATAGCTTGTCTTTCTGAGCCAGGAACTCATTTACTGTTTTCTAAGGAGAACTCTTTGAGCCTCTGACAGCCTTTGAGAGCACTGGAGGGTGACTTGGGACTGTGGCCCTCAGGTTACCATCTCATTTTACACATGCACATATCCTCAGAGGGGTAGTATTTGAAAGGAAAAATGGTATAAAGTCTTTGAAAGCAAAGCTGCAGAAAAATGTTATCTTACAGTTCAAATCTGCCTTTGAAGCCAGAAAACTCCAACCCGCTATGGCACTGTGCAAACAGCATCCGATGTTTTCCTTCAGCTGGCCGCAGTGTGAAGAGGGACAGACTGTGCACAAATGGGTATGACCTGCAAAATTACACTTGCCTGTAAAATTACACTCATGCCAGCTTGCCTGCAACAGTGACAGTGGATGCACGCTCCTCTGAAACCTTCATCTGTCCAGCTCCCCTGCCTTTCCAGACAAGCTGCTCTTCGTGGTGGCAGTCTCAGCAAGCCGCAGGGCTGCAGCAACAAAGCAGAGGTCAGCAAGCTAAAGCAAACAAGCCCTCACACATCCATGCTCAGCAAACTGCCTGCCAGGGCTCGAGGCAGAGACCAGCACACAGTTGGTGTGCTGACAATTCCCTGCTTTATTCTGCTGCATTACATGGAGCCAGAGTCCAAATGACAAGAAGGTGAGCAGCCTGTCTCCACCCTGGAGTGTCTGTGAGTGAATTGGGGTTTGTATCAAGAAGCAGGACAGCTGGAAAAGGTATTGGAGCAAATACATTCTAATCAAAATAGTTGTGCTCCTGAGGATGTTAAATCTTCTTATAATCATTTATGAAATCAAAGACTGACTTCCTTTCTAAGTGGAAAGTCTCTTTCACCAGATGGGGGTGGGAAACGGGGGACTGAACCTGATTAAAAAAAGATCACCATTAAATGCCATTCTCCAGGAGAGAGACCTGCTGAAATGAAAGAGATTTATATGCGAGATTTAAAGTGTCCTTGGTGTGGGAAGTCTGTGCCAGAGGAAAGTTTGTTTGATAATTACACTGGGAATACAGGAAGGAAAGTCTAATTCCTGTGCTATAAGGGAGGCATGGGTTGACAAGAGAAGTGAAAGAATCCACATACGATTGCTTATTAAGGAGTCCCATCTAGGTGTGTATGGCTGTGTGCAGTACAGAGCAAAAGAAACATGTGGAGATGTAGAGCACAAATTCCTCGTGCCTACAGGGAGGTAGAGAGGAAAGACTGATCATGTGCGATTAGACACCGAATGCTGTCTCTCAGGAAACAGGGGGTCAGTTCCTGCCTTGGCTGCAGGCTTCCTAGGGCTAGACACTTAATATCTTTGGTCCTGGCTTCCCATCTGTAAAAAGGGAATAACATTTCTTTTGGCCTTATTTGTTTTGTTTGTAAGATCAAGAAGACAAGTCTCTCTTCCAGCGCATGCATGTGCAGTGCCTAGCACAATGGGGGCTTCCATTCTCCTTTGAGCTGCTCTGTGTTATGTTGATACCAGTGCGTAAAGGGGAGGGAGAGGCTGGGAACAATGTTAGGTTATCAAGAGAGCCTCTGACAAGGAGGGGTATGGAAGAAGATGGAGGTTGAAGACAGGTAGGGGATAAAAGGTTGGGATGGGCAAGTAGCTGATGTTGAAGGCTGAACCTTCCAAGTCCATTGAGGGATTATTTTGAGGGAGATTATGAGAATCTGAAGTCAGCACTTGTAGATGAAACTTGATAAAAGCTGTGCTGGCACAGCTCATGAAGCCTTTGTCAATATTAGGGTGGGATCACACACTGTGGGAAGCCAGGAAAGCACAGGCAGTATTCTCCATTAGGAAGGGTCTTGAGACTAGGTTCAGTGTGGTTGTCCTGCTATGACTCTTCCCTCTGACACGAGGGAATAGTTATTGTTACAGAAGTAGTACTTCAGAACACCAGGACAGTGAGGCAGAGTGAAGTGCAGAAAGTGCCTGGGATGAGAGACTCTTCCCATCCACAAAGACACCAGAGGGATCTTATCCTGGTCAGGTGCCTTGGGCTGTTTCCAGTTCAGGCTTGATCTATTTTGTTGTGGAGTTGGCAGTTTCCAAAGGGAGTTACATGATATTCTTGTGTGAAAAGATTGGTGAGGGAGGGATGGAAAGGAGGAAAGTTAACAACGGAGGTCCTCCTGGTGTGTCTCCAGACTGCTGCTCTCCACAGCGTCGGCTTCTCATGATGCTTGTGGAGGGACAGGGGTGTCTGAGAGTCTCATGTCAGATGCATAGTCCTAAAAAATGAGCAACTCAATTCAGCCTATGCTCTAAACTGGAATTCTGAGATTGACCTGACTGACAGGGCTCTTTCAATGCCCATGGGTTTGTCTGACACCGGAGATAGGCACCTCTCTGTCAAGGAAATGCTGATAATTGTTATTATTTCTAATTTGTCTAAAAGCAAGTGAACCAATATCTCATCCAAATCTTAATTTACAGATGAAATACACCTTCACTTGAAGAGAAAAAGAAATCTTGAAAAAGAAATCTTAAAAAAGAAAAACTAGAGACCAATAAAAAAATTATTCCTCGGATATTTCAGGAGTTGCTAATTTGCCTTTTTTTCTCTCCCTCCCTCTCTCTCCCTCTCTCTGAAAGACCTGCCTAGTTATGAGTTTGAGAGACTCAGGACTTGTCTACACAGGGAAATTTATCAGCCTAATTATGCCAGTGTAATCAGGCTGATAAATTTGCCTGTGTATACAAGCCTTAATTTTAAAAGCTCCATTGTCTGTGAGTGCAAACCTAGTGAGCAGTCGTGTTTTAGGCCCCCGAACTGTGCTTGCCAGCTGTGGGCTGACTGCCGAAGTCTTTGACCGAGTTTCCTCATTTCAAAGCAGTGGGGTTCTTTGGATACTAAAAATCTGTATTAAATTAAACAGGAAAGTATCAAAGGAGTCATATTTTGCTGAAGCAACTCGCAGTTTCTTGTGAAATGTTATTGCCAAGGGTATATAGGTCACTGCTGCCTCCTGCTTGGTAGAATGTCAGACCTGCTCCTGTCTGTGTCTCTCTCTGGTCACCAGCTTAGCCACACAACTGGTACCACTAGCAGAGATTCCCATTTAGGTCAGGGATGGAAAATCTGTGCATTTGAAGGTGAATATCCAGAGATCCATTCTTCATGTGGGGTAAGTGCATGGTAGAGGTGACACTCATAGTCACAGAGGTTTGCGCAGCACGTGAATTCTGTTTTGTTACCTGTACTTGTCTTCTGTGCAATCACAGAGTCATTGTCAGGGAGGTAAAAAAACTCTGGGCAGTTTTGGAGAAAAAAATTGTAGTTGTGTAGCTGATTATTTCTCTATACCATGGCTATATACAAAAACCTCTTAGTCTGCACATACAATTAGCTAGACAGCTGTGAAGCTGAGTATTTCCAAAGTGAACACATTATGTGGTCTTGTGGCTCAGGCCTGATCACTTCTCCACAATTCTTTAAAAAAGCAAAAGCCCGAATGAGTTAGACTCCATTACAAAATGAGCTGACTGAAATAATAGCCATCCCCTTCCCAAAAACAGGTACTGTCCAAAATAAAGGGATGAGTTGGTTTCCATGTGCAGAGGAGTTTTGGTAGTGGGCGCTTTGTCCACTGGCAAAGATTGGCATTTCTCTGGAAGAAAAACAGGAGAGGGCTCCTCAGCAGCATGGGCATAAGAAACAAAGTTCTAGAAAGTGATGTGTATTAAAAATAGTCCTGAGAAAAGTGGGGAGGAAGAGCCTCTGAGCAAAGGTCTGACCTAAAATGGGCTGAATTCGTGAGTGATGATCCACATTTTTGTGTTTCTTTTCCAGTGTGGGAGACTCTTGGGTATACTGATGTGCTTGTAGAATTACAGGATGTCACTGACAGACTCGCGTGTTGATGCCCCGGCCCATGTGGTGTTTGCAGAGAGCTGTGTATCCTTCTTTCAGAGAACTTTCTCTGCTGGGTGTCTGCTCTGTTTTCTTCCTCCTGGAGATGTCTCCTGAACTCCTGTGGATGGATAATTGATATTTACAGGAGCATTTTCCATTTCTTAGGCCTTTTAAGATGGCTTTGTGTTAAGATGAAGCTTTGGGATCTGGTTATGGTGCAGCGAATGCAGGACTTAGCGAGGATCAACCTAAATTTGAAGTCCTGGTGGGCTTAGCTGGGCAGCAGCTCAAGTCAGGTCACATGTGGGTAGGAGGAGGAAGACATGTCTAGTTTCACCTTGATATTCCTCTAAACCACACTAATAGGCAAGTACTGATTCCCTTTCGCAGAAGATATTTCCACATTTTCCATCCCTGAACAGGGTAGGGTACCTCTGGGAATGCAAAGTGTGAGCCTGACCCTGCTGGTCACACACCCATAGGAAAGAAAACACAGGGCACATCTCCTACCACTCATGCAGGGACGCATTTTGCCATTGAATCAAGAATCTCCATGAGCTGCAGGCCCAGTGAAACGTGGTTTCCTTGTGTCTGTAGGGTGCTCTCTGGTCTTGTGAGAGCAGAGCTGGTCCTGCTGCCATTCCTGCAGTTACATTGCCAATTTTTAATAGGCAGATGTCTGTTTTCCAGAACTTGTGAGAACTTTGTGTCTCGGGAAGTGTTTGCCCCTCTATCAAACTTGGCTGAAACTGGAAAACAGGTTGTAAAATTACTAGGGAGACACAGGCACCCATGCCTTAGACGCAGCCTGTGTGCATGATTCATCCATTTAATTTTTATAGGTGGTGCTGAAAGATACCATTGAGATGCAGATCCAAATTGTTCACAAATGCCCCGGTGAGTGCAACAGGACAAGTGGAAGATGAGAAACAACATGTCACTGTAGCAGACGAGCGTAGGAGGGACACAAAGTAGCTGTTGGGTGATGGGGTTTGTTATCAACGGGATTCTCTCAACGGGAAGCACGTCCTCTGTGCCCAGGAATTTGAGAGCTGTGGGACGCCTGCTTTTGGAAAAAAAAGTGTTTTGCTACTGACAGGAGAGGGCACGTGCTTTTTGGAGTCCCATTCATCTTCCCAGTATGAGAAACCATTTCGTAAAGGAAAGAGATTACCTAATCGTGCTTTGGCGTTTTCCTTTGTCCGCTTATCTCACATTTCCTAGCCACTGATGGATAGGTAAAATCTTCCAGCCATGACGGTATGGAGTGCTACGTATGTGGGTTGGCATGCAGAGCTGATCCAACAGGACTTCTCTGTGCTCTGGTGATGTTAATGTGTGTTATTGACAGAAGGGTCTGGCAGTAAGGTGCAGTGCAACCTTTTTCACATGTGAAGGTGCTAAATGGAAACTTTTAAGATTTTTTTCAACACCATTTAAAAGATTCTCCTTCTCATCTGTTGCATAATGATAAGTAAGACCTCATTCATGATCTTTGGTTAAAACCCTTTTTCTGGTTAATTATTTCAGTCACCTCTGTCTTAACTTTTTTCGTTCGAAACTGTGTCTGTCACTGTGATCTGTGCAAAGCTGAATAAAATAAGAATCCTGGAAAGACTGAAGGTTATCTTGTTTACCAACTTCTTATATACCTAATGTAAATGATTTTTTTTTCTTCTTTTTCCTTCCTAGATTTCAATATTAGCAGATCTGGGGTGGAGGGGGGACATTACTTCAGATGAGGCAGCAGAGTATTAAAAGCTTTCCCATAAACCTTTACAGTGACATAGGATTACCTGTCAAGGTATTTAGTTTATTTTCCTATTCATCATATTCCTATAACAGCCAGGTGCCCCACACAAATCACAGTTATTTTGGACTACAAATGATAGAAGTACATGGTGAGAGACAGCTCCAGGCCCACAAACACATCACAGTATGAATATCCTGGCAATAACTGACTAACACTTCCTCTTTTGCTCTTGTGGTAAGGTCAGAGATGGTCCTTCCCCAGATAATTCCAGAAGTAAAATTACAGTGTGGTATACTGGTGTTTTACTGGAGACGTGTTTCAAAACTCTGTTTCATTAAAGAGAATCCCAGTACTATATATATCTTTTTACTAAGCTGGTGCAATGGAGAGATGTATCTTTATCCTAGATGAAACAGCATCTAAGAGCATTTGCTCTTTGAAAGTACAGAGAAAAATGTGAGTTTCCATGTTTGGGCTGTGTAGGGCTCAAGACTATTTATTTACTGTGTTTGATTGAGAAATTAATTTTGTGAATCTCTTATGCATAGCAACATATAAACTAGGAACTCCTTTTATGTCAGTATTTTTGCAATGAATCAGTACTAAAAATCGTAAGACGTCCCAGGGATTTTGCTAAACTTTCTCAAACATGAAGTCTCATGAAAATTTTAATGGTTTGTGTGATCTCATATTTGATAGCATGCTCTGGGACTGTTTTTAAGCCCTCTAAGCAGTGTAATAATTTTATCCCCACTGCAATAATGCTATATATTTACTTTTCCAAGCAAAATGTGCTGTTCCCTATAAAGTGTCTGTAACAACTTACATTTGTTAATTTGAACTAGTTTAAAGCTACAATTTTAACCCAATTCGATTGTTTTCTAATAATGTGATTATTTCTTTATAACTGTATTTGAAACAGTTGAAACACAGTTCCTAGTGGTCTTCTGGAAAAAGCAAGTATAATGAAAAATAGTACATGCACTTTATTTCTTGCACAGTACAACTTTGCTCTGTTTCTCTGCTTTTCCATTAGTTTGTAGCTAATACCATTCCTCACAGAACATTTTCACCCTACCTTTTCCTTGTGGATGTAAAATTTTGTTTTATTTTATTTTGACATCTGTAGCATTTTCCCTTCAGCTGCACAGCTTTTCACTGCAGCCAATGTGTCACATAAGTTCTCTTACGCGTCTCCCGAAGTCCTGGGGGTCAGGCTGGAAAGTGAAAAATGCAGAGATCTAGGAATGGCTCAGCCAGCTGAAAGTTACGGGAAGGGAAAGGCTCCAGTTTCACTGAAGGAAAGGAAAAAAAAAAGAGAAGAAGAAGAAGAATGGCTCCTTTCAATGCAGATGGAGGCAGTCTGGCTGAGAGTCAGTGAGGTTTAAAAATCCGAATGGTCCAATAACTGAAAATCTGTATAGATTCAAAGCAATATTTTAAATATTGAACAAGTGCAGATAAAAAAAAAAAAAAAGTGTGATGGTTTTTCCATTCTCCTGCTGCATATAGCCAACCACATTCCAAAACCAGGCAGTACTTCTTTTCCTCAAACCCTGAGCACATGTGGCTAAATCCAGTCCATGTCATCAAAGGATGTCAGTGAAAATGTCCTGTTGAAGTAACTCCTTCAGTCACTTTTCATTGGAATGGCAGTGGCAAGGGGCTGTTCCCAATCGAAAACCCTGAAGGCGTTATTTTGTTAAAATATAAGTGTTGCTGTTAAGAAATGGGTACTGAGCTAGGAGCCCCACAGGGCTGCAACCATTAGCATCTCCAGGGGAATTGCTTTTGCTGACAAGGCCAGTTTGTGATTTCAAGACAAAGAAAATAACATGGTAACTCGGCCTGGAGCACCTAGTTTGTGCAAGAAGCTCCCTCTCCTCCTCCTTTTTCATACCTCTGCTATACTTTGGGTCTCCATGTCTGTCTGTTTGCCTACCTTTCTCTTCTTTTCATGTTTTTATTCAGTATTACAGATCTTTCCCATCGTCCCAGACAGGCTCCAAAAAACGTTGTACGAAAATGTAGGGAGAGGGCAAAAGATCAGTGAATAAAGCACTGAGTACTTACCTCTTAGAGCCTGTTATACTGTCAGCTCAAAGTTAAAATGCAATAAATCTGGTGGTCTCACGTTGGTCCCCTGTGTGCTGCAGTTCACCTCATAAAACTACTACATAATTAAGTACAGTGCAGCACAATTGGCAGTCTCTGCTCAGACCAGGCCTAGCAGCAAGCACATAAACCTGCTCCTGGTCCCCGAAGGTGAAGGCTGGAGGTGACAGGGAGGTGGGGAACAGCTCTGGCTGCCAGTGCATCTCTCCTGCCTTCCTGTGGCGACGGGGGAGATGGCATTCCTGATGCTGATACACCCTGGGAGTGCATATATGCAGGGAAAGAAGTGATGAGGCTTGACAGAGCAGGTGATGCCTGCAGAGGAGTGGTAGCAGCCTGGTGAGGGTGTTTTGGCTTGAAAATGATAAATTGGGGATGCTTCGTGCCGGCTGGGGTGAACCCCTGGGATGAACCTTTGGTGGTGAGCAGCTGCCTCAGGCAGGTGACAGCTCCGGAGATCCCTGTGGAGAGCTGAGGAGTGCTGGCACAGGACTTTCTGGGGTGATCAGTCCCACTGCCTGTGTGTGGGTATGGTGGAATGGCCAGTGCTATTGCAGGGTGGTGGCCCTGGATCCCAAGAGCATCAGAGCAGCACCTGCTGCAGGTGCTGAAGAATTCTCCAGGAGCAGAGCAGGGAAACACGGAGGCTGGCTAACAGAGTTCCATCTTTTATCTTCCTTTGTTTCTTTAGTTGCCTTTCCTTACATTGAGTTCTGAATTAAAAACTTCAAATTTTGCTTCATGAGTGGTGAAGCGATGCTGCCCAGAGGTCTGAAGTCCCCCTCATGTCTGTGCCTGGGGGGGTACTTTGTGCTGCTCTGCAGAGCTGTGAGGACTTGCAAAATCCCTGTCATGGTCTTAGCACCCAACTTTTCCCTTTAACAGAAGGTTCCTTGTGACTGTGCAGAAGAGAGGCTTGTGTTGCTTTCCGGGAGTGAGTAAAATCTCTTTAATTTTTTTAGATAAAAGAGCTAAAAAAGAAGTGTTTAATTCTCAGCGAGACAGGTTGGTGAGCTCCAGCAGCTGCGAGAGGCCACATCCTGCTGGTGCCCTCTAGTGCTGCGCTCTCTGCCTGCAGCCACCGAGCTCCAAAGTTGCTTGTCAGGGAGTGGATAGATGATTTTTGAGCTGTGTCTGCACACTTTGGGCCAGCAGAACCAGGCAGCGTGGTGGTGTGATGGTGGGGGTGAACCTCTGAATACCAAAACCCCTCAGTTTTCATTTGCATTCATGGTGCTGCTGCTTTTCCCTCAGTGGATATGTGCTTTTCCCATGTCTGTGTCTATGCAGTGATTTGGCTGGTTTGGGTTTATCTGGGTTTATGTTGAGCGCTTTTACTGTGTGAGCAGCTGATCCTGCTCTACTTCATGCCTCAGGTGAATTTTATTTTCCAGGCTATAACTCTTCACAGAATCAAAGTGGTTGGGGTTGGAAGGGACATCTAGAGGTCATCTGGTCTGACCCACCTGCTCGTGTAGGACCACCTAGAGCCAGTTGCCTAGGACCGTGTTTAGATGGCTTTTGAATACCTCTAAGGTTGGAGACGCTACAAACTTGCTATTCCTGTGTCTCTGCTACCCCACAGTAAGAAAGTGTTTCCTAAAGGTCAGAGGGAATCTCAAGTGTTTCAGTTTGTGCCCATTTCCCTGGTCCTATCACTGGAGCACACTAAGAAGAGTCTGGCTTCATCCTCTTTGTACCCTCCTACCAGATATTTATATTCAGTGATGAGATTTCCCCTGAGTCTGCTTTTCTTAAGGCTGAGCAACACTGAACCTTTCTTTTTCACGAAGGAATAGTATGGAAATTGTCACTGATAGGTACCTAAAATACTTTGGAGGGGTTTGATGTGAAAATTCTCAGTCCTGTGATGTGAAGCAAATAAAATCTATCTCTAAAAGCTTATCATACTGCTGGGTTGACCTGATCCAGCCCTGACTCCAGATCTGCATGCAAACTTCATGGGTGGATTCCCTTTCACTGTAGATGGGACTGACTCACACTCCAAATATAAAAAGCCCAAAGGCTGAGAGTTTCAAGAACTGCACTGAGAGTTAGCTCCAAAATGTATCCCTGTATATCATACTGAGGGCTGCACACTGGCCTTCCAATTCTTTCAGGAAGTTTTTCTCTTGAAGGATATGGAGGAAACCAAAGTTACTGACCTGTTTTCACAGTGATCAAAGTCACTTTTTTGGTACTTGGGGAAAAGCATTTTGAATGGTCAAACAGTGGATTTCAGCTGTAAAGCTCACAAAAGTCCTCTTCTGTACATTTGTTTAATAGTAGATAGGCTGTCCATGTTGTGCTTTGGCCAGATTCTGCCAATGAACTCTTTATTTGTAACTCTCATTTCTGTTATCTTTATTGCAGTGAGTTTTCACTAGACGGTCCCGGTCTTGGAAGCCTTTTCATGATCTGGAGCAATTTCAAGCTCTGCTTTGAGTGAGGGGTGGGAGCAGTGGGGTGTATGGTGTGTACATGGATATCACCCACCATGGATCCAGCTTATGTGAGCAGCCCTTGCTCCTCCACAGTACTTCCTGGCACCACCCTGACCTTCTCCCTGGCAGAGGTGCTGCATTTTGACACAGGCACAGTAGGCAGCAGGTCCATGACTTTCCTTGCCATGGGTCTGTTCTGGCACTCAGGGCAGCCTGATGTTCTCAGCGTGAAATAGCTGCCTGTTGGATGAGCTGTGGAGCTGCACCGGGAGGGGGTGATTTGTTGGAGGCACCTGAGTTGGCTTTGAGCAGGTTTAGACAGCTGAATGCACTGAGTTTCAAGAAACAAAACCAGGAGGACAAGTCCCATTAGCACCGTGCTTTGCTGGAGCTAATTGGCCCCCTGAGGTGCCCCAGGTGAGCACTTTGTGTGGCACCTCACAGAGATGACATGCTGGGTATGGCTGTGAGGTGGCCAGGTGTTCTGCAGGTGTCTGTGACAGGTGCGAGCTCCTACACATGCCTTGTAGAGATCCCAGGTCAGGAGAGGACAGACAAGAAACAAAGTGAGGTATCTTGCAAGACTGACAGCAGGACTAATTTTGTTTAGCGGGAGGTGCCAGAATGGTAATACTTGCTGTCTGAGTCCTGGATTTGGTTTGCTGAAGTCGTGTGCTGGTCTGCAATTCTGAATTTTTCCAGAATGCCCTGGGACAGCATTAAGCCTGATTAGAGCAAACAAGATCAAGTCACAGTATCTGTGTGAAGTGTTTCCCTGTCAAATTACAGTAGCCTTAATGCGGTTCTTGGATAAGATAATCAAACTCAGGCTGCTGAAGCAAAGGTACCCGCTGCCTAAGCCACAGCATTATCACAATTTGGGACTGAAGCTAAGGCCCATTCCAGTGGTTTCAGCCCCCTTTGATAGCACAGAGCAATTTCAGACCAAGACAAATAAGCAAAAAGTCTCTTTGCCCTGTAGAAGTGCCTGCTTTGGGGGTTTCTTGCTGCCCTTTTCTGTCACAATGCAGCGGACATTGCTGTGGGAAAGGGGTAGTAGTAAAGGATACCCCACGAAGCCAGGGACCAAGTACCCTTGGTCCCAAGAAACCCTTTCTGGGCTCTTTTGTGTCTGAAGACTCCCCTGGCAGGCAGGACAAAATTATATGTGCACACCTGTGGCCCGTGAGGGTGCAGAGATGCTGGACTGAGCATTGCAACCCTTGATGTCCATCAGAATTTTGAGTTCATCTACATTACAGGTTAATGTAAAGGTGTCAAACTAAAAGGGAAAATGGATTAACTGCACATTTAATTTTGGGACAGGGTTCCTTGCTCTGGTTAGCATAAACCAGTCTCCAAGTGGATTCCTGATCCGTTCTTCCTGAACAAGGTCCTGCAGAGAAATGCCCTTGAGATACCAGTTCCTGGTCTCCTGTCCTCTGTGGGACTAAGAATCAGTGACAGATGCGTGGAGCTGACACCACTATCCTGTAATTGCCAGGATGAATTTCATGTTGGCCTAAAGTAAGAGAACACTCCCTGTAAGTGGTCTAAAAAGTTACGTGTGTGTGCATGTGTGCGTGCTTGTGTGTGTGTGTGTGTTGGCTGAGTTTCCCTGTGATCCAGATCTTTTAAAGTTTGACTCTACACAAGAAACTCAATTATCTGTTCACATCTACTGCTGTCACTTCATTCCTACTCTTCTTAATAATTCTGTGCTTTTTCTGGAAAATAACACTGAAATGGTAGTCCTCACTGAGACAAACAAGAACCCCATTCATTGGTGGGAGATATGTGCAAGAGAGACAAGCATTTCTCAAAAACAGGTTTGAAGGCATTCCATATCTCCTCTCCCATTAGATAAATGTCCATGTGGATACTAAATAAATCATAACCTCTTTGGGCTGTTGCTCCAAGACGTCAGTATGGCTGGCACAGAGACGGTGGTGAGGAGCTGGTGTTGGTGGGATGCGTACCTGACTTCTGTGCATGGGTGGTGGAACCCAGCACTAAAAGCTGCCCTAAAAGCCAGGCTTTTTAACCCACAGCCAAGGATTAAAGACCCCAGATTAAAGACTGGCAGAGGGGGAGGTCTGCCGTATGAATGTTGCCGTCCTGGGTACTGGATTTTTGATGCCTAACCCTGAACTTCCTACCTCACTGGGTTGCTGGGTGTTTTTTTGGCAGGGCTCTCTCGTGACTTTAACATTCTTGCAATATGGTTTTTGCTGTGTGAATACTGCCACCCTGTCAGCTCGACACCGAAATGCCATAAATCTGGTGGTCTCGTGCCTGTCCCCCGTGCACTGCGGCCCACCTCGTAAAACTGCTGCTTAATGAAGTACAGCGCAGTACAATTGGCAGTCTCTGCTCGGCGGCGAAGGCTGAGCACATAAACACACGCCTGCCAGGCTTGTGCCGGGAGGCGCAGCCAGGGACCTTCCGCTGCTCAAGTGGGGAGAAATTTCTAAGCAGAGGTGACTGAGAAATCTCTTTAAAACTGTAGAAAAATGTTTTATAAATTGTTAAAAACCTACCCCTCTAATCATGGGCCAACGTTTCTGGGCCTGCTGGGGGGAGGACACCTTTCTTTGAATAAAAGACTGTGCATACTCAGAAATGTTTCAGAGTAAATTGCAATGGATTTGGGAAATGGAAATGAAAGAACGTTTATAAATTGTTAGTATGCAATGAAAGCAATACCTTAAGGTTACCCAGAGGCCTTGCTTCCATCTATCTCACTCACAATAAGTAAGAGATCATTAAAATTTATATTTTAATTTACCGTAGAGCCAATATCTGAAGGAACTTTACAAGCATTAATGTATTGTGTCTCCTACCGCTCTTAATTCTTTCTTTTCTAAGTATCCAAACTGAGTGTTGGATAAGGTAAACATTTGCAAGTTACATAGCGAATCATGGGTAGAGCTTCAGACTTTTGACTCCTGCTGATGCTCTAAACTGGTAAAATACCTTTACTGTAAACCTACAAATTATAGGTATTTTAATTAGAGCATTCCCCACCATGTCCCTTCACAGTATTTTGCCTTCCATCTCAGCAGCAAGGCCATCAGTGTGACGCCAGTACTTTCACATAGATCAGCTTATAGTAAATCTCTGAGGTTTTTTTCTGCAAGGAGGAAGTTACAATTTCTTCCCTCATGCTCTTCCCGTGAGGCAGTCTGGATCCATTCATACATCATTTAGGGGAGGTAGGCAGTATCCATGCAAGCTCAGGGCACCTTGGGTTGGAGTTGGCAAAACCTGGCTGGCTTGAAGAAGAGCTGGAGAAGGTACAGGTTTTTCAAGGGGCCCTGATGACCGGTTTTGAGAACTGGGAAGCATAGACATCCAGGCTTATTCTGGATATTTAGAAATTCTGCATTTGGAGACCAAATTTAGACCTATGCCTTTTCTCTGAGCACAACCAATATCTGAGTAAAAGGGTTGCTGCTATAAAAATGCTAAGATCGGTTGTGTTTCTAGTTGTGAAATTCATTTTCTCTTTGCTTTTTAGTGATGTATAATGACTGAATAACTGCTGACGTGATTCTTGCCCTGAGCTTTTCTTCCTACCCTGATGTCCATAACTCAAGTCATGAGCATTCTCCCATGCCCAGCCTTGGAGGCTCTCAGCTGTAGTCACTTAAGAAAACCAAGAGCAAACATCAAGGAAAGGCTGGCTAGTGTCATCAGGCTGAAGAAGACATTGGTTGGACCACGAGGCCCTGGAGCTGCAGCAGCAGAAGCAGCTTAGGAATTGTGTCCTCCTGCCATCTCAGCTTCCTTTTCAGAGTCTTTTCCATTCACATGAACTTCCTTCAGCATCAATGAATATTTTGCTGTAACAGTAACAACAGTAATTCCCAAAGTTGCTGGCATGAGAATTCTATTTAGTTACAGATTTATTCTTTGTGAGATCTCCAAGGAAGGAAATTGTTTTCTTCTGTCTGATGTTGGAGGTGGAGATCTAGGGACAGGCTGTGGATTTCCTTCACATTCTGGTCTTGGTGGTGAGGAAGAGATCAAGGCCATTATCTCCCTTTTGCTCTAGTTTCAGTGCAAATGCATTCAGAGCCTACTGAGTAAACAAAAACTAGTTTCCAGTGCTTGTTAAAACGGATGCTTTTCAGGACAATCCACACCAGTGGAAGCAAAAAAATACCTGGTATGGGTGCAGCTGTAGACATCTGTAAAACCAAAGAAAAAAGAAGAAACTCTTTAATTCACTGAATATGGTTTTGCACATTAAAACTGGTGCAATTCCCTTGTTACAGAGACACAGTAAATCTACAATGGGAAGAGAAGCTCAAGGCCAGTGAGGTATTTACCATGAGGACTTCACAGCATATCAGAGCAGTTGCTTGGAGAAATTCACATTCCCCCTGTGTTGCACTGCAGTTAATGCAAAGGCTGTGGGCCTCAAAAGGGAAAACACTTTGTTTCAGATCTTGCAGGACTGGAGAGGGATGAAGAACAAATAGCACGTCCACCAGCACAAAAATGGTAAACCAATACCGGAACTTGGCCTTTCTGTAAAAAAAAGCTTGCTAATACAGCCATGTATGACAGAGATGGAAAATCAGATTAAGGTGACTGAGAGTAGTCAGGCAGCATTGTAATGTGTGCAAATGGTTTAGTGCAAAAATTGTAAGGAAAATACAGTGGCTAGGATTTTTTTTGCCTTTTCATTTGAAAGGTAAAAAGAAACTGAGGGGTGGTTTTGTCCATGTTGTCCTGTGGGTATGAGCACACAGGAAGTGACCCAGATGATGAGGCCAGAGGTGAGGATAAAAACTGGAGTGAAGGTACTGTGAAGCACTTCCCTGGGATAATGGCTGCTGTGACATGTGTTTTGCCTCTGAACATGTGTCCTTCTCAGCCATATCCCAGGCACTACATTGCTGATGAGATGCCAGCACCACACATAAGCCAAAAGCTGCAGTGCAGTCACAGGTGTGGTGCTGCAAGGGCACTATCAGTCACCACCACTGACATCTGACCATGCAGGAGGAGCTGTGGAGCTCAGAAGGGATTCACAGCAGGCCTGTCTGCCCCTGCTGGGATCAGGGTTGGTCACATCATTAAGTGCCCGTGCTATCTGCCCTGAGGGGTGGCTGAAGAGTGGCTGGATTTTAGTGGCCGGGCACTGACATCCACTGGAAACTGTGCTCCTAAATGTGAACCGTTCCCTTGAACTTTCTCCTGGCTTTAGGTTTCTGCTGCTCCAGAAATACCATTTCTGCCTCAAAAATGCCTAGCAGATGCTTCATAAGTAGCCTGGATGACAGAATTATCATCATAATTTTCTTACCTTGCAGTATCAGGCCCCATCATGGGATGAATCCTGCCAGTGTAAAGACAGGCAGCATCCTTGCCTCACAATTTGGTTACGAAAACGCAGTATCTAATCATCTGGGCCCAGCGTGGCCTGTCAGTCTTCACTCTGGCTGCGTTCCCGGTGGATGCCTGCCCTTTGTTCACTGCTCCCACGCTCCTGTCAGAGTGGGCGGGTAAATGACTCAGATAAAATTTGACTGACTGGTAGAAACCTGGTGTAGGGGTAATTCAAGACAGGAACTTTGGGGAGTCTCTTTTGTTGTGGAACATCAGCAGATGAGGCAGACAGCTCCGTGAGAATGCTCTTTCACCAACTTACTAATACCCTGGCTAGAATTCAGTATTCACTGACCTCACATTTCGTTACTTGAGATTAATCTTGACTTTGGAAAAAGTTGTTGAAAAAGTAAAGGTAGATCTTCTTTCTAATGCTGCATAGGAAAAAATAATTCAACCACAGGAGCTAGGTCTTCCGCTGACAGAAGTCAGCACGAGTCCTCTGTCCTTATTTATTGTTATGGTCTGAATACATCTGGGATGTGGAAGAATTTTTTTGTGTTATACAGAAAAAGTTGAAGTCAGTGGCAGAAGTCTTGTTTAAAAAAAAAAAGGCACAACAAAAGAACCCAAAACACATGTTCCAATTTACAGGTCAGTTGATATCCTCCCCTGAGGCTGCCTTAATTTCTAGTTCAGGAATGTCAATAAATCAATGCCACAAGCCATCAGCGAGGCAGTATCCAGCAAAGCAGCTGCCATATGAACACCATGCTCACAATCAAAAAATCTGTGGCCAAAAATCTCTCAATACATTTTCTTACTTCATTAGTTTCTGCTTTTCATAAAAATAGCTGTCATTTTTGCAATGAATAATCATGTCTGTCTTAAGATAGATATGTCTACATGATATGTTTATTAAGCAAAGTAGATGACATGTGATCCAGTATGGAACCTGTAATGCAATTCTGAATTATCGGTTGTTGTTTTTTTTCTTGTTAGTATATGTTTCATTCTTTAAGATCAGATTTTGTGCTTTTGTTATAGGTAGCTGCAGAGGCAGTAGATAAAGCAGCACCAGCGCACCAAAAAAAAGAGTGATGATTTTATGTGTATACATCACAGGACAATACTCTGCTGTGATTAATAGAGGGCTGTAACACAAATAAGGCTCTCTTGAGAGTAGACTTTCTGCATTTTTCTGTGTGTATTTTTGGTCCATGCAGACTGGCTATAAAATGTTCTTTTATTGGTTCCTTAAGGTTTCATTTTCCTCTAATTTGTGCTAAATGCACATGAGCAGGTGAATACAAATTGCTACTATGACTGGACTCCTGGCATCCTCTGAATCTGCAGAGAAGCAAAGGTCTGCATGATCTGCAAGGCCTGGTTTGTGTTGGCGGGGGGCACCTGGGAAAGGGAGGTCCTCCAGTGCACCCCAAAATCTTGTCCGAAGAAGATAAAGACATCGCAAAGATGGAGAGGTTGGTTGACAGAGAAGCATCAGATGTTCTTCAGACTTCAAAGGCTAGCAGAGTACCCTCTCAGATCTCTGAAAAGATCTGTAACTTTTGAAAACTGAAACGTCCAGCTTCGAAAAGGTATTTTGGGGCACTGCCTGCATGATATCTGTCATGCTGGACACTTCCTGTGGAGATTGTAAACTAAACAAGTAGTTCCTGGAGCAGAGGAACTAACACAACCTGGTTTCCTGCTAACCTGTCTCACAAGGTCTCCTCCCCTCTGGATTCTGTCTCAGAGAAAGCATAAGATAAAGCTTTTCTCTTAGGGGAGACATAAAGAACAACAAATGCCTTTCTTCTCTTGGTCACAGAGGTACAAAAAATCTTGAAGTACTGGAGACTGTGGCCCCCAGTGTCAAATCTGGTCAAGACAACTAATGAGAGTTAGGAGTGGGGAACAGAAACAGACAGACACAGCATGAGTGCATAGACCTTGTTTCCTTAGGAAACTGGGCTCAAAACAAAGCACACAAGTCTGGTATATTTATAGTGAAAGAGGTGGGGGGCTTTCCTTTCCAGAGGAAATGCACTGCTTTTCTGGGCCTGATCCTCACTTTACTGGAAATCATATTTGTTCATGTTCCCTGCAGATCTTGTCATGCTTTTCTCAACCTGGAAGCCCGTGGAAGTTCTGGAAGAAATTAGCAGTGCCTGCAGAGGTATCAGACCTCAGGCACTCCAAGTGAACATTTATCTGTGTATTAATGCTATGTACAAGATAAGGCACATATGATATATAAAGGATCATAGAATGGTTTGGGTTGGAAGGGACTGTAAGGATCATCTCGTTCCAACCCCCTTACCACGTGTGGAGACACGTTCCACTAGACCAGGTTGCTCAAAGCTCCATAGAAGCAGCCTTTGAACATTTCCAGAGATGGGGGCATCTACAAATTTTCTGGGCAGCCTGTTCCTGTGTCTCACCACCCCCACAGTAAGGAATTTTTCCCCATTATCTGTTCTAAACCCATCCTCTGTCAGTTTAGGGCCACTGCCCCTTATCATGTGACTACATGCTTTTGTGAAAAGTCTCTCTCTGGTTCTCTTGTTGGGCACCCAAGAGTCAGCCAACTGAGATAAATATCAGCAGAAGAGAAAGGACCATACTGGACACAAGCTGCCCCAGCTCCATCCCATACTGCAACTTAGCAGGCACTAACATGTCACCAATTTCAAGTTTGCACCTTTTGAGTGGTATGATGGTAGCTGCCTGTAAGAGTCTGGTGTTCCCTTTTGAAGGTAGGAAATGAAGAAAGCAGAGGGCAAGACTGAGGCAAAGTCAGCCCAGACTGGGTAGAGACCAGGTAAATTGTTTCTGCCCTCATATTAGAAGATGTCTCCCAAAGGAGAGAAGAACCGTATGAGCTAGAAGAGGCAGTATTGTTCAGTGAGCTAAAGCACCTGCAAATCTAGAATTTTCTGCTCTACCACAAGCTTGGAAGTCTCTACATGCCTCAGATGCAGCCCAGCCTCTCAGGGAAGCCAAGCGATGTGTAGATATTGGGATACTAAATACCAAAGACACTTATTAAAACTGGTTCCTGACAATGAAACATTGTTCCTGAATTAAAATTTGTTGGACTTCTTTTGTATTTCAGGTTCTTGTGTTTAAAATTGGCTGTTCAGTGGTTGTACTCTGAATACCCAAACCAGGCTTGTGTTACTAGTTAAATATTATGAAGCATTTTTTAAAGACCTGTAAAATACAGAGTTCCTTGTTATATAGCTAAGCTTTTATTATTTGGTCTTTCATCCAGAAATATTTGAAAATCCAAAAATAAAATGTCTTTCTGCCTTGACACACTGATCTTGTGTCTACTGATCACAAATGCAGATTTGGTTAAAACTGTCCACCCTGGCCTATTCTGTATGTTTCTTGACAGCCCCCTATAGCCCGGACTGCATAATTGCCTATAAGTTTTCTTTTCAGCATGTGGTTTCCAAAGGTAAAACAAACCATTCTGAGATATTTTTAATCTGTCACACTACCTTCTCCACTCCTCTGCTTTAGCTTCTTACAGCCATACCTTCCCCTCCCTTCTCTGGAACTGAATGTGAGACTATTTCAGTTAATTCCATGCTGATTCTGACACAAGCTTTGTTGTAAAACAAAGCAAAAGAATTGTTTGAATTTCTCACAGTTTAGTCTTGCAGCAGCATGTGCAGGCCTGTTTCTGTGTTTTAAGGTAGTCATTGTTTCTCAATGACCGTTTTAAGTCCATGACCAATACACATTCTTAACCACAATTTATTCAAAATTTCACCATGAATCTTGTCCAAGATTTACTGACTTGTACTGTCAACAGTACAATTATATTGTGGTGTTTCATGAATGTCTGAGGAGTTACCCCATTTGCTATGAATAGCAGCAGATTAGAGAAGAGGAACTCTTTGTGGTTGTGAGCAAAATTTAATAAAAGTTGTATCTTCCCCTTCCTTTTGTGGCTATTGTTCTTCCTGACACTGATTTTTTGTTGCCTTTCATTAAGATCTATTTAAGAATTAGCAGTCTGATTACCTTCCTTTGCATAGTGTCATGCACTTTATGTCTCAATGGGGAGTCATGCTGGCTTTTGGCAGTGGAAGTGCTAACACATTCTGAGAACAGTGTCACAGAGGTAAAAGAACAACGTGCTTTCTGTTGCACTGCGTCTCAGCACAGGTCTGTACACATCTCTGTACAACTCTGCAACGAAGATAAATGCAAAGGTCTGATACTTCTCTTGCTTCTGCTGGACCAAGTGGGAAGAAGACTTGTAGGAGTCAATGCAGTTGTACTAATGCAAGTGAATCATAAGACTTGGTGTTTTGAATTTTGCATAAAAGGTGTTTTTAATAGCCTTCGGTTTTCTTGGCATGAACTGCACTCATGACTCAAGACATCTGCAGCGGGCTGAATTTATGCTGTGCGCCAGTTTAATCCAAGTGGGATTTAATGCGTGACTTGTAAATGTTCACACGTGTCCACTGACCTCTGCTGTGCGAGTGCCACTGGAGTCGCAAAGAGGATGTTAGTATCTGTGAACCAAGGTGCCTTCTAGGACTATTAGTGTTGGCAAGGCTGCATACAGAAGCCTTGTACAGCCCCTAGTGCAACACGACTGGAAACACGCGATCCACACCACATTCAGCCTCTCCTGTTAAATTTGTGCCGGAGCAAGGGTGTGATTTATTGCAGAGTGACCAGGTTAATGTGTATGTCCATACTCAGGCTTGGAGTGAGAATAACAACATGTAGACAATAACAAAGGAGTTTCATTCACAGACAATAGCTTTGGAGCCTTTCAATAAAACACAGCACTGTGGATAAAAGGGGTATTTAGGAAGTTTCCGTGTATATGGTATTTGTGCTTTTGTTGCTGACTTACTTGCAATAAGACGAATAACAAGGAAATTACAGCATTTTTATAACCAGTACAGTGAAATGGTATTTAAAACCCCTTTTATTTCAACATCAAAGCATACATAAAAGAATGATTTGTTCCCAGTGGAATAACAAGACAAGACAGGACACTTCACTGTATTCTAAAGCAAAGGGGTTTTCTTGCCAAGAACTTGAAGAAAATAGATCTGCTCAAAATGGTGAACTGTTGCTTTTCAGCCTGTTAGCAAAATAATGCCCTCGATATGAGGAAGAGTCAAACCATTGTTTGTTTTGAGAGAGAATAAAGATTAACAAGGTAAATTACATGGAAAAGAACCAGAAATACTGACTTATCAAACGCATATTGTGATCATATTTTTTCCTTTAAAAGCTTAAAGGAATACCAACATTCAATCAAAGAGGAAACCATAGCAATTTAAAATCCGGGAGTAATTTTCCTCATTAAATCAGCTCCAAATCCCACTGCAATCAGCACAGAGCTGTTCTTCCACTCCTCCTTTCTCCTTCCCCTCTGCCATTTTCACTGCATTAAAATGGTGGCATTGGAGGACCTGTAGGAGCAGCATGCTCCGTGCCTTGCCCGTGTGATGTCTTGCCTGTTGGAAGGAGAACATTTGTGCAAGGTCCCATTCCACCCAGGCTGTGTCTGAAAAGGCTTTGGAGGACGCTTGGCTGAAGGGCACCCAGGCCAGCCTGGTCCAAAGGGCAGTGTGGGCCTGGGCTGGGGCAGAAAGATGTGTCTTGTGCCTGCTGCTCCTGCCAGTCTCCAAGGACTTTTCCTGCAGCAGCCGGCACGTGCAGAGAGTCAGCCGCTGTGCTCCTGTGTGCACGTGTGGGCAACCATCACTGGCCCCGGTGCTTTGAACAGTCACTTTGTAGATGAGTAGGGAAGAGGTAAACTGAGTGTGTGTGTGTGTGTGAGGGGAAGGAGGGCGGGGAGGAAGGAAAAGAAATGTGAGAAAGCTTTAGATGTAGTCCAAGAGTCCATCTGGTGGGGCCTTCTGATGTTCCCTCGGCGGAGCCCTCCCACTGAGAAGGATCCCTCCTTTCTCCCTCCTCTGCCAAAAACTGGGTCAGAGGCTGGTTTTGTTAGAAGGGGTCATGAAAGCTTTGCTCATCCTCTCCCCACAGGGGAGTAGGGTGTTCGTTTCTATAGGAGGATATTTAGGCTGTCTGAGACTTGGTTGTTCTTATTCACAAAAAGCTGGACAGCCTCAACCTGGGAAACCAGCTGGAAGGCCCCATACTAGAAAAGGCCTGGTGTTGTTTCAGCTCATAAGCTGGCTGCTGAATCAAGGGGTATTTTTGTTTGCTGATTAGTGTTCCTAATCACATTTCAGGTTGCTCATTTATCCTTAGTGAAGGAGAAGGAGTAGGTGGAAATATCTGCTGTGGGCACAGCAGCTAGGCTTTTGACTTGCTGCTGCTCCAAGTGGAAGAAAAAAATACCTTGCTGCATCTCTTCTCAGCAGACCTGGTGAGGGATGGGAATTCAGGCTTCCCCTATGCACCTCTTTTTCACACTTTCTCCCCAGAACCTGTGTCCACAATGGTTCTCCTTCTGGTCAAGTAGGTGGCTTTCACAAGGATTTGAGTGACCTTCCTGTCTTCCCCTTGCTCTCAAGCCCCGTGGAGCTCCCAGTCGCTGCTGGAGCTGCAGGAACCAACTGTAATGTTACTGGGCTGCTTCTAAGTCACCACTTTGGAAAATGAGCTTTGTTGTTTACTAGGTAGGATTTTGACTTTTAAAATTCAACACTATTTTTTTTAGAAGGGGGGAATTACATTTTACAGGTGTTCATTGGATGGGGGCATTAATGTAATACACAGTGGGAAAATAATATATGATGTAACAGAGCTCTAAGGAGTTGTAGAGAAGAAAAAAGGAACTGAAAGAGTGGAATGAAAGTAACAGATTTCAGAAAGGCTTTCATGAAAGTCTGGGGGAATTAATAATTACATAGGAGAATAAGAAATAAAAGATAACTTTGCTGTTCTACTTTTAAAAACACCGATTCACCCCCCCCCATTTTACTTTCAGTTTGGAACTTGGAGGTTCAAATTAAATTTGAACAGATGTGCACCAGCTATTTAGTTTTCAAATTCCTGAAGAAAGAGCCTATCTGTGTTTCCACTGATAAAAAGTGACACAAGAGACTTTAAAATGAAGAAATTTTACAACAGAGTTATTTATCTTGCTCATTTAAGATAGGGAAAGGCTTTAAATGAAAATGTAAACAGGTTTAATGACCTGACTATTAGGAGGATGCCAAAAAATGTTACTTCTGAAATAAGTAGTAACTCTTAAAATCGGAAAAAAGAAAATGAAAAATGAAGCACTGTTACTATTGGGACCTCATCACTGGCTGGGAGGAGCAATGCAAAGCAGGGGTGGAGGCAGATAAAGCAGGGTTTGAAGAGTCTTGCATCCAATAGTTATTTTAAATACTTGGAAAGAAAATATAGGGAAACTCATATTACTAAATCACTGTTGGGTGGTTTCTTTTGTTAGTACAGTGCTCTGTTTGCTTCTCAGTGAAGGGTTTGGGCTCAGACTCGGCTCACAGAAAAGAGATACACATACTCCTTCCTGCAAATGATGGGAACACAGGATCAGCTGCTCAGCACTGCTGTAAGTCATTGCCTTTCCAGTGGTGTCAGTGGAGCAATGCCAGATTATATGAGCTGAAGACATGGCCTAGAGTTTCCAGCCAGCTGAGGGGCTACGGTAGGATCAGTTTTGTTGTATGTTGTTTTCCCCATGCTTAGCAGCTTACTTGGGTAACCTTGGTGGGCATTTAGGACACACAGCCCCTGCCACAGCTCAGGTCCCCAGTAACACTGGGTGCAGACATCTCTTACAGAGGGCAGAATGAGAAGGGGATGCACGTGTGTGTGCAGCCATTCCATGGCCTCATGCCCCTGCAGCTAAGATCATGGGCTGCATCTATGTGGCAGAGAGGAGGCAAGAATCTCACAGGTCCCATAAGCCTTTTCCAGTTGCTCTGTTCCTGATAGTCAAAAGGCCTTTCTCTTTTCTGAGTCTTTTTCCATGTATATGTGTATCTTTTTTTCTCTTAGCCCCTTTCTGTACTTGATTTGAGCTCTTCTTACCCTTACATTCCTGTTTTGTTTTTTTCCTTCCCTTCAAAGGCCAAGTGACATCATTCAGTGGGAGTTTTCTCTTTCCCCTTCATCCTAGACTACTTTAAATGGTGTTTGCTTTCTTTCCCAAATGCTCCAACAGGAATAGTCTCTTACTGTTCCCTCTGCCAACACTTGAAGAATTTCTCTGGTAATTTCTGCCTCCAGTTATCATATCCAAGTCTCTGGGCTGACCCCATTTTGCTCACGGTCCCTTGGCCTGTTCCAAATCCCTTCGGCAAGCTCACCACCTCATACCATTCATTCCCTGTCTCCTTGGCTCTTCATCTCCATGCTGTCTTCATCTCTTCTTTCCCCTCCAGAGGTGGTTGAACTCCTTAAGCCCTTTGCATTTCATACCTTACTGAAAATAGTGCTTTTATTTCTGCTGTGTTCTTTCCTGCCCTTGGTGATCTGCTGTGACTGCTCCTTTTGTTCTGCTTTCCCAGTCCTGCCTCAGGGCCTCTTTCCATGCTGCCTCCTGATTAATGTGTGTCACTGCCCTCCATTTCCTTCTTCAAATCACTTCTTGAAAGCCCTCCTATTTTATAAAATGCAGCCATTTGAAAGGTGCTCCTTGGGGCTGGCAAGGAGCAGTTCCACCTTATTTGACAGGATGAAGCCAATACAAACCCAGTACAACCATTGCTTTCACATTTTACCCAAAAAGGGTAACTTTTGTTACCCTTTTTGCTTTGCACCACCAAGCTCTGTGGTGTTGATTTTCACCTGAGCCATAGGCATTGCTCAAAACATTGAGAAGCAAGGGAGGAAAAATGGCTTGATGGCTTTTGTGCTTCCCTAATTTCCTGGTCTTGCATGGGGAAGGGTGCATGCAATTGGCCTGCTGAGGTTTTGTACCACATGGGCCACCACCCCAGATGCCATAATCTCTTCCCATGCTCCCTACTTCTCTTCCAAACATGCCGGTCATGGTCCATAGCAGAAAAATTTAAAGGGTGTGAATTCTTCCCACCACAGAGGCCCTGCACCAAGCAAGCCTTTCTCTCACTTGGAGGAAGCCCCAGATGGCCCAAGCTGGGGAATGTGTCTTTGGGCCAAGGCATCTCTTTAAATTTTTGCTTAGTATTGTGTTTCTCCAAAGGCAGCAAAGTTTCAGAGCTTTATAAATATAATTATTTCTAGTAACTCAGTTATAATAATGCTTTTTTGAATTAACTTATTTATATGAGTGTAAATATGTTGCTTGTATTTAATAATTCTAATTTAAAGACATCTCTTTGCAAAATTCCTCAAATTAAATTGCAGTTATCCTTTTTCCTATACAATGGTTTATAAGTGTATATTGGATCTACCCTCACATTTTTTTCTTCTCTCTAATCCAGCCAAACCCTTATAAGCAGTATTTTACTAATATAAGAGCTGTGTCTCGTTGATATTATGGGCATTTCAACCTGGCTGTGTTTGGGGGTATTTATTTTGGCTGTTGCATCATCACATATTTAGACGAGAGGAAATAGCTATGTGCCTTCTAAATTGCTACCACTAACGGGAGCACTTAATCTTTAGAATATCTTAACTATAAATCCAACATCAACATGTGTGTCAGAAAACACATGAATTCTTTGTGCCTAAATATTCAATGATCATGATTAATGCTTAATGCAAAACACACATGAGGTGCGTGGAAATGGAATACCAGTTGCTTTAGGTCCTGTTTAAGAACCTCAGAATCCACATTTTAATGATATTCCTGAAAAATTCTTTGTATACCTCCCGAGGTATTTGTGTTCCTTTACTGCTTGCTTGCTGCAAGTCTCCCAGTGTCAAGGACTCTGCCTTTCTGCTCCCTCTCCAGAGCATGAGTCAGTCACCCTTGGGAAAGCAAACTTGGGGCTGGAGACAGTGGGATTAAAAACAAGAGACTGTGCTCTGCCAACAGCTCACTTCCAGCTGAGTTAGCCAGAGGAATGCATGGGGACTTACACAAGTGGCAGGGCAAAGCAGCCCATTTACCTGCTGAGGGCGAAGGCAAGACAAGGACTTATGGAACCAGTCCTTCAGTGCCTTGTCCCTGCTGCTCCCAGGGCCCCTTCAGAAAGGCAGCTCCTCACTGGACCCAGTGCCCTGTGGATGTCTAAGTGCTACGACTGCTCAGGCAGCCCAGTTGTCCTGGGAGACTGGCCTCACCAATGCTTGGAGCCACCACAAGTCCCCTCTGCCCTGGGACCAGCGCAGTGCTGAGATTTCAGAAGCAATTTTCATGTGAAAAGCTGAGCAGATTCAGCCCCAGATGTACAACAGTGCTCAGCAAAACCTACCTTTGGGAGTCCCCCTTGGCCCTCACTGTAAATGAGGGTGGCTGAGAAACCTGTGAACTCTGAGCTGCACACCTCTGGGGATCCAGCGTGTGGCCTTGGCCCCTGCCCTTCAGTTATTTGGTGTTGTTGCATTTTCTTGGGAAAAGGCTTTTATGCAAATGCTGCTTCACCAGTTGCCAAAGCAATGCTTTCTCGCACTCACTGCTATGGTGCTTTGCCCCATGCACACACTCCTTGGATTTACTTGTGGTTTGTATCCTTCACATTTTCTTTAAGTATGATGCGCACATAGTATTCTTTAAAATGTACTGTGAGTTGAAGGCTCAGTTTTCATCTCGTTCCATGAATATGTCTTACTCTTTACCTCTTCAAAGAAAGCCATCTTAATAAATCTACTGCACTTTCCCTAGATCCCGTATCTATACAGTAGAACAGAAATTGTACTCTCTATAACAGCAAGAGTTTGTGAGTGTTTGAAATCTTGTTACATACTTACTTTAAAACAGATTTTTCTATATCATTTATTTACCTTCTTTCAGCATTGCAAGACAAAGGTCAGTATCACCAAAGAAATGCCCAGGAATTTAAGTTATGTCAGGTTAAAAGTCTGAAACCACAAACAGCACTCAAAAACATTTTGACTCTTCTGAGCGAAGAAACACCAGCCAGAGTCCTGCAGCCACTGACACTGGAGCAGGTGCAGGGATGTTTATTCCATATGAAAACACGTATCCTTCTTTTTTTTTCATGTTGTTCCTGAGATAGCTTCACTGTAAAATCCTACGGATAAATAGTTGGTCTCACACCCAGTTTTACTGTGGAGGATATATCTGCCATGGCAGTACTGTTCTGGCAGTGTAAACAGATAATGCTGAGTGCAATAAGGACTCTCAGGCTGCAACAATTTATCTATTGATGAGCCAGGAAAGGCCTTAACTAAGACACTGCAAGTACTACTAGATACAGCATTCACACAGTTCTGTTTTCTCCATGGTGATATTTTACTCTCCATGGTTATATTGTTCCTGGGAAACAATACTCTTAATCTCCTTTAAGCCGTGAAGATGGCACTCATGAGCATTTTTGTGCAAATGCTATATTCAGACCAAGGAGAATAAACTGCAAGAAACCAGAAGATACCTTTATTTAAGGTCCCTGCAATTCAGATCAGAAACTCTGTGAACAGCTTTTCTTGTTTCAGAAGGAAAAGTGCAGCATGCAAGTCAGGCATTATCTCACTGAAATTGTAAAACTCATTCCCCTGGGGTTTGTCTTGCAGAGAAGTGCTCCTGAACTATCCACGCATTGCAAGCCTTTCCTGACCTTGCAGGGAGAACACCAGGCTGTGTGCTATGGGATCCATATGAGACTTCTCTATAGAAAACTGAGAAAATCGGATTTAAATTGGGAAAGGAATGATGATCCTCACCATCTTTTAGGAAGATCAGCTCTCTGTTTTTACTGATGCAATCAAAGAAAGGTGGTTGGTGTCTTGGTTCAAGGCATTGTACCTTAAGCAACAGAGAGTTAATGTTTCAGCTTTTATGGCAGTGTTAAATGACCACTGACTATTTTTAGTCACTGATATACTAGGAAAAAAAAGCTCAATTTTTTTTTGTAGATGTAGCAGCTACTCTACGATGTGCATTTGAGGATTACACAAGGAGGTGAGTGATTCTGGAATTTAGCACCATGTTATAACTTACCAGCATTACAATTAAAGAACACCTGGAATGGCAACTCTCATTCCCTCATATCTCTTTTAGATCCACCTTCCTTTCTTGCAATTATACTTGAGGTTATTCGAGTTTCTTGTTTCGTTCTCATTCAAGAATGAGCTGTGTAATGGTTCAGCTTTATTCCTGACTGCTGTCAAGTGCAGATTTATACACGGTGTGAGCCACCCTAGGTCCCATAACCAGAAATAACTCACAGATCATTTAAATTGTTTGTCAGCCTCAGATACGTGATGAATAGAGAGTTGAGTGAGAAGGTCCAATCTGGGCTGTCATGCTGGATTACCTGCATGGTCCTGCACTGGCTTTCGAAGCAGTGGGAACCCAAGTTGCTCTGCAGAGAGCTGGGAAAGTTGCGTATTCTGGCACCTGCCATGATTTTGCTCTAACCAACAAATCCAAAAGAGGCTTTCTTGGTAAATACTGGACTAAACAAAGACTTCTGGTATTCAATTTTGCTTGAAAAAATACAGGATAAGGCAAAGTATGAAGTAATGGCTTCCCATTCCTTCATTTTGCCATCACTCTGTTTATAAAGTCCAGGTAGTGATGTCTTATTTTAAAGAAAAGTCTGCGTTGCTGAAAACAGGTATATGCTGCTTGCATCTTTTGGAAGTGGTCCCTCAGTCCATGGTATGCATCATGGAATACAACCATTCTGGACTCTCTCCTGCTTACATGGGATTGGGAATGTTTAAATTCAGTGTAATTCACACTGTGTAGATTTTCAGTAGTCGGGTACTATTTTAAATAAACAAGCACATGTATTACATCCCACTTATAGAGCCTTTCCTATTCCTGGGCCCACACAGGCACTGGATGAGAACAGGAATATGTGTGCTTCCTCATGATACAATTTCCCTCAGTGCTCCTTTTGCAGTGGTGCTTGGGTTAAAATTAATCTTGGAAAAAATTTAGACCTTCTTTCAAAACACAGCCACTGAGTAGTATGGGAACATCACATGCATCCTGAATTATTAGAAGCAATCCTGGCAATATACTTGGTGACAGACTCTCACTTGACCAAACAGAAGAGCTGTGGTGGGTAGACAAGCTGGATGGTCTACTGTTTATTTGCCATTTTCATCAGACTGCATTAAGACTAACAGAAAGTGCTTAAATCATATGTCAAAATTATTCGTTTTCCCACTTCAAAATGTGTTGTTGTTGTTACAGATTTTTCCAGGTGGTATTGATAAATATAGACTTTTGACTTAATTCCTCCACTGTGTGAAGAAATGTCTGGTCTTGGGAAAAGATACTGTGTGGTTAGCAGGTTTTGCTGTTCAGAATCCTGTGAAGAGGCAGCAGTCCAAAGAGGACAAGGTAAGCAAAACAGTGTTTGCTGCTTGCCTGGTTCTCCAGTTAGAGGAAACCTTTGAGGCAGAAATAGGTTTTCTTTGACATTCCTGAAAGAATAATTTGTTTGCACATTCTCTGACCCGCTCTGTGCTGAGACTGGCATAGATGGGTAAATACAGCAGTTGATGTTTTGAGGCTAGCTAGGCCAAATATCACTGGGGTTTTTTCCTTCCCTCCAGAAAATCAAATCGTGCTGCCATTCAGAGACAGGACAGGGATATCTTGTGACAGAAGAAGTGTACTATCAATTGCATCATTAATGGAGGTATGCTTACTGTGTAGCTCACATCTCCCAGCCAGGCTGGTATGCTAGTCTGATTTCAGGATTCCCATGTGTTCTTGAGGCCTCAGCATATTCATATCCTTCTTTCCTGTAGAGATAGGAGCTGATATTCTAGTCCCATACAAACAAAATTGTTCTCAGTGAACCACAGTGTGCCATATTGCCATGGAAATACATGGTGGTGAGCATTTCAGAGACAGCAATCAGTGCTGTAGTCTAGCACATCTCTCCACCAGCAGCTGTTTCCTGCCAAGCTCGTTGCCTCCAGGTCTCCTCTGCTCACTTGGGTCTTTCTAGGCTGTGTGGATCATGAGCAGCCAACCGAGGACAGCACTAAGCCATTCACTAAATAAACTTTAGCAATGTATCTGGTTCTGATTTTGCCTGGTCCCCTATGACCTTGATTCCAAACATTAATAAAAATCTACTGCAAATACAACATGACCAAATTTCCACTTCAGGATTCTGTGGAAGGAAAGCACAATGGTGACAATTAATGGTTTGCTGGACAATACCTATAGATGTATAGGTATTGTCCATATAGCTTCTGTCTTCTTATGAGGTGCAGCACTGATGTAGACAAGTGTATGCCGATGTAGAAAAGTGTATTAATCACCAGCAGTTTGTACTAGCCTGTCCCTAAGGAAAAGATCCAGTAGTACCATTCAGTTTAAAAATCCTAAAAGTTTTGAAAAAAACACACAAAAATCCCACTTGTTTCAGATAAAATACTAAACTGTGTTTTACCTGCTATACAGTCTCCACTACCATTCGTGGTAAAATGAATGCTGAAGAGCTCAGTCCTTATACATGCTATGACCATAAGATGGAGATATTGGGCTACAAAAGAAATAATGTACTTAATTCCCTCACCACTTTGGTTAGTGTGGGTTTATTTAAACAGAAATGATGATGATTAGCTAAAATAAGTATTGTGGTAGGGATTAGACACCAGCCAAACCAGGATGGCAGAATACTAGGAATACAAAGTCTTGCTTGTAAAGTGAATTACTAGAAGTGAAAATGTGAGTTTGCTATTGTAATAATTTCAATATTGGATTATGTGTGCCTTTGTTTCACAAAAATAGGTTGAAACATCAGGCTCCCAATCAAGAGAGATGCTCTTCTTTCTGATGAGTGGGAAGCCATATGTGTTCTCAAGGCAGGTAAAATGGCTTATGGAGTACACAATCTATACAGATATTTTCTAATCTTCAAGGACATCATAACGGCACAGGGTCTATCTTGCATTTCACTCTCTGCAAGAGGCTCTGGGTCTGCAGTAACTGAGTGGAGGAAATTTTTGGTGGTATTAAGAGAAAGGATTTTGGGGAAAACTGGAAGGGACAGGTTTCGGTCATCAGCTCCTGAGGTGCATCTCAAACAAGCAACCTTTGTCAGCATCTGGGTAGTAATTTTATTAGTGAGGGGCTAATTTTACTTTGAAAAGCATATAAAAATATTACCTTCTTGCTCAGCCAATCCACTTCTCTCTTTAGACTGGCAGTCCATTGTCCCCTCCTTAACTTGTCTCAATCTGAAAGAGATAATTGGCCCTAATTCTTGGTCATGTGTCACCCTCAGAAATGTCTGGAAAGTTTAAGTCATCTGTACTGGGTTTGAACTCAGTGCATGCAGTATTTTTGCACAAGCAGAAATGAGGACTTAATTTAGTTGATTGAAATTTTAAACTATTAGCTGTTAAATATTAATGGTGGAGGATGATGATTAGGTAAGGTGAAGGGTGTTTTCTTAATAGCAAAGGAAATTCCTGGAGATATAACTCCAGGAATTCATCAAGGAACACATCAAGGTCATAGTGGATTTGCCATCAGTGGAAATCTTATACCCAAATGCAGATGCCTCTCTAAAAGTGATGTTTTGTTCAATTAACATGTCTGACTTGTGTGGGTGTGAGGAAGCCATGAATGAAAATCTGTGGCCTGTGTACAGCAAGAGATTATACAAAAGGATTGCTTGGGTCACAGGATCACAGAATAGATGAAGTGGGAAGGTAGATCTGCAGACCATTTAGTTCAAAGTGGTTTCAGCTACAACAAATTTCTCAGGGCTATGTCCTGTTGAGCTTTGAGTATGTCCAAGAATGGAGACTCTGCTACCTCTCTGGACAGCCTTTGGCAGTGTCTGACCACCCTCACAGTAAGAAAAAAAAAAAAGTTTTGCTCTTGTATTTAAATGGATTTTCCTGTATTTCAGTTTGAGACCATTTTCTCTGGTCCTGTCCATGGGAACCACTGAGAAGGATCTGGTTCTATCTTCCCTCCTTTCAGGTATTTATCCAGATTGATGAGACACCTCTGAGCCTTCTTTACTCTAGAATGTAAAGTTACAGCTCTCCCAGCTTCTCCTTGTATGAGGAATGCTCCAGTCCCTCACCATCTTTGTGGCTCCCTGATGAACCTGTTCAGGAATGTTGATTCCTCTCTGGTCTTGAGGAGCCCAGATCCAGACCCAGCACTCCATGTCAGTCTCACCAGTGCTGAATAGAGGAGAAGGATCATATCCCTTGACCTGTCAGTAACACTAGTGCAACCCAGGATGCTGTTGACCTTCTTTGCCTTGTGGGTTCATTCCTTGTTCATGGGCAGTTGTTCATGGGCAACTGGGGGTCCACAAGGATCCCCTGGGTTGTTTTCTGTAAAGCTGATAACCAGCTGGCCAGGCTCCAGCCTGTATTGGTGCATGGGGTTATTCCTCTCCACATGCAAGACTTTGCACTTCCCTTTACTGAACATCATGAGGCTCAGGTTGGCAAATTTATCTGGCCTGTTGAGTCCCTCTGAAAGGCACCACATGCACCTGGTGTATTGGCCACCACTTTATATCATGGACCGAGTCACTTCATTGTAGAAGGCCATCAGGTCAGTTAGGCATGATTTCCCCTGCATAAATCCACAGTGAATACTCTAAATCTTGTTTTTATTGTGTTTGGAAATTATTTCCAGGATATTTTGCTTCATCATGTTCACAGGGATCAAGGTGATACTGTATTTCTCCAGGTCATCCTTATTGCCCCTCTGGAAGCTAGCAGTGACACTTTTATCCAGTCCTGAAGAACTTTCCCCGTTGCCACAACCTTCCCAAGATTATCAGGAGTGGCCTCACAATTATATGTACTCAGCACTCATGATCCCTCAGTGATGCCTCAGCACTCATGGCTGCATCCTATCAGAGCCCATAGATTTGTGTGGATTCAATTTGCTTAAATATTGCCTAATTGGGTGCTCCTCTACTGAGGGTAAATTTTTCTTGCTCCAGACTTTCACATCCATGACCTGTTCTTCCTTGTTTATAAGTAACAGGTCCAGCAGAACATCTCCCCTCATTAGTCCCTCAGCCACCTGTGTCAGGAAGTCCTTTCCAACCTCAAAGATTCATGAGTCCCTGAACAGGGAAACTCATTTTCAGCACTTGTCTGAATTTTCCATATGAGCAACAGGTAAAAAGATGTCTACCAGTAAGTGGATCAGAGTTCATGGAGAGAAAAAAGAGAGTGAAACCCGTAATTCTACTTTTACATTCATTCTTCTGGCTAGAGCCACACTTCATGAATTCTGTTTCACAAAGCAGAATTTAAATTTTCTGCCCATTTCCATGTTAATAGCAGTAACTAAATTTGAGCCTAGGAATATACCTGTGACCCTGAATTTTAAGAGAAATTCCCTTGAGGAAAGTAATTGATTTATGACAAAGTGGAAGGGTGTTGAACTTAATATGGCCAGAGCTTGCATTTCAAGTTTGACAAGTGCATAAAGATGCCCTTATAAGAAGGCTGAAAGGTGTAATATTTTCACATGATTGCTTCTTCAAGTGTTAAACTAGGAGTTATCTAAATGAGTGTGGGAGGTTTTAAAATAACAGAAGAAGTCTGGGGGAATGCTGCTCAAAGAAATTTATAGAGTATACCACATTATTCGGGGTAAGGAAAATACTGGGTAATTGCCAAAGGTGGAAGCCCAGTGTCCCTAGGCTGTGTATAGAGGCTGTGGGGAGAGACAGGATCCCCCTTGGAGAAGCCAAATTTGGGTCTGGTCTGAGCAACTCAGTAGTGCCATTCAGTTTCCTATATATGTGTGTGATCACCCATATTGCACACAAGGTGAGAGCCCCCCTAATCCTCAATGCTTCCTTCTCCTCATCTGTTTTCCATAAGGAAGTAGCCTCAGCAAGGAGAAGTGAGAGCCCATTACAGCAGATAATCAGCCTGGATTATAAGGGCACTGGGAATATGGGGTCCCCCTAGAACGAAAGTGCATTTCTTGCTGTGAAACTCCTTTGAGGACCCTCTCTCCTTACCATGCAAGTTAGGCAGCACAGATATGCAAACAGGTACAGCACGGCACACTGACCCCGTGGGAGCTTAGTTCTGCAAACCACAGTGCTTATTTCTGCCTGTCAATCCGGACTTAGGTGTCTAGGTGCAGTTACTTTTTCTTCTGTGTGAAGATAAACAGTACTATTGACACTGGAAATCACTCTTGCCAAAGAGATTTTGAACTTTAGGCAGCCAAGCTGGGGAGTATTGGTGTCAGCAATCCATCTGGAGTTGTATGATAGATGGGAGCACAGTCAGGAAAGCACCCGGGTGCCCTGACATTGGGCCCATGCCTCCTCCCCTCTGCAGCCACTGCACTCCTTTAGGTATTTTATTGCTTATGTCTTTCAGGACATGTGAAAAAGGCTTAAAATACACAAGACAAATTATCCAACATGATTCTCTGGAAAATGTTGTGTATCTTAAATGCAGCCAAAGTGCAGAGTGTATGCCAGTTGTAACAGTAATCACTCATTTTCTGTTTTGACCTAGCTGAGAAATTACAGACTTGGAAAGGAGTAATTTGAACGTAACAATCTTTGCTGTTTCAAAGGTTTTCTTTCTTTTTTACTCTTCTGGGAGCAGCATGTACTCTGTGAGGTTTTTTTCCCCCACTTGTTCAGAACACATCCTACCTCATCTGGCCCTATTTTCCTAAGGTAGTTAATGTATTGGAGATATGTAATTATATCATATCTCACCTTCTGCCACTCAAGATCTGTCTCAAAAATTCATGTAGATGCCAGAAATGGAGCTGGTAAGGGTTAAATGTTAGAAGATCAGTGAATTTCAGAAGAATTTCTCCCTGCTTCCAGGTCAAGTATTCACAGGTTGTTTTGTTTTGAGCTGTGGCTTCTAGACTTGGATCATGTCAACATACAGAGCAGGGCTGACACTGAGACATCCACGTAATAAATATTTACTTTTGTATGTGTGTGTGAGTGCATGTGTGTGTGTGTGTGTGTGTATGTGTGTGTAGGCTTGAGTGCCCGTGTGTGTTCACTGAGCTCACATCTAATGTCTTTCCTTGGTACATGGATTTATCCCACTCTCTGGCTTGCCCACAAGACAAGCCCAGGACACATATTTGCTAGCAACAACATTTTGGAATGCATTTGTGGTTGTAGAGTGCATTTCGTGGTATCCTGCCTTAAACTTGTAATAGTACTGCTCAGCTGTGATACTACTACTCAGTATCACTCAGCTGTTGGCACAACGAACTGAAGTAGAAAAAATTCCTCTTTACAATACAGTCTCCACTGCTACAATACGTTCCATTAAAAACATTTCCTCACGTTTATTGTCCCCTTAGAAATGAAAATAAAACATTTGAAGGTTTTCATCCTCCCACTAGTTTGTTTTGAAAAATGTGTGAGCTAAAAAAGGAAGCTGAGAGTTTTGCTATGATGGGTAAAAAAACATTGATATATCATGTGTCCTTGCATACAGTGTGCAAGGATTAAAATGACATACAAAGGCACAGGTAATAAAAGACACAGTGAAAAGAAAATCGTACTTAAGGTGAGGCTTAAAAGCACCTGTTGGGATAGTGTATGTGGACTGTATTGCACCAGTGTGCAATAGTATTTGTAACTTACGCTCATTTGAAACAATCTTATTTCTGAAAATCCAAACAAATCACTTCATAATGTCACAATCATTTGTCATGGTCAGGGCATTCTCAAGTTCATAAGATTTCTTGGATCAGACTGTAATTTTCTGTTATTTATGTATTGCAAATTTATTGTATTGCTCTTTACATTGATAGCTATATTCTAAATTTAAACTGCAGGGCCTAAACAAGATTAGTGAAGCCAACAAGTGATCTTTCATGTTTGGCAATGGCACAACTCTTTCTAGCATGAATACTGCCAATTCTTTTGAACATTTCTGTATACAACATGTTATTATTAATACTTTCTATAGACCTCAGCTATCTTTGGATGAAACCATGGCTGGCATGTGACTGACTTTTCAAATCTTATGAAAAGTCCATGGATATTAAATTTATTTATTCATCTGTGGTATAACCCATTGATCTTCTGTGCACGTTTGGCTGCCATGAAGTGTCCTTGCCTTTTAATCAGAGATATATCCCTGCTCTGCCCAGGGCCCATCTGTGGTAGTCAGACCACAAGGTGTTTGTCAGTAGGAGTTGCAACACAGATTTAACTTCGTGGAGAAAAACGAAGAAGGTTTCTCTTTCTGTGTTAGCATTTCTTGGGCAACTGCTTTGTACCACCCACACTGTAAAGGTGATTGATTCTGATTCTCAGACTCATCATGTAATTCATACAACAGCCATTCACTGTTTTATGCATGACACAATAATAAAATTGTCATCTTGATTATGATACCTTAATTTAAAACAACCAGCTATCATTCATAATGGCCACAAGCACTTAAGCCTATCCAAACCACAAAAAAATAATTCTTCACTGTGATTTAGAAAGTTATGAATTTGTTGTAATAATGTGAAATTGGCAGACTATTTAGATAGAACAATCTTCACCTGAATTACTAGAGTTAAAATCTTTTCCTCCAGGGAAATGTGACCTACAGTAATGTTTCGCATTACCCCAGGAAAAAGAACCATGCTGAAAAGATTAGAAACCATCTCATGCACACATGCACACATATGCTTGCATGCACGCACACTCTCCCACCCCTAGCAGTACTGTGGGTAGCAGAAGGAGCAGTGCCCTTTCACAGACTCCTGCCTTGTGCTCAAAGGAAATGCAGCAGACATTTAAATATTTCCAAACCAAACAAGACATCCTGAAGGATTCTCCTCCTGTGGCCTCATTATCTGCTTACATCTGTGTTTTTAAAATCAAAAGAAAGGCTGAAACAGTCAGAGCCACCCTTGACAGGAGCAGAAAGGGGAAGTGGAGAAGCAAGAGAAAAAGTTTAAGACCTTCACTCAAGAGGCCCTCACTTTCTGAGGAGACTGGCTTTAAACTATAGTGGTTGGAAATTAAAATAATCATTTAAAAGGCATCTTTCTTTTCTAAGGCTTCACATCTAAATGTATAGCTTTAAAATATGTGGGAAGGCTGATCTTGCAAAAACAGTGATGACCTCTTTGTAAGTACCTGATCGTACTTCTAGAGTTTAGGGACCAATTCTTCCCCAAAGCTGCACCTTTGCATTTGCTTTCCAGTAGGAAGATCTGATGCAGCAACTCTTCTGCCTGTATGACCTTGGGGCCCCAGCAGGGCCTGAGGCTGACGTGATGAGCAAGCTGTTGACATGAGTAATAGGCTGATGCAGACAAGACCTTTTTCAGTGAGTGCCAAATATCATCAAAGCCCCATCCAAGCCTGAGGAGGACCTTCTGAAGGGTGCTCCCCACATCACTTACCTTCACAGTGTCTCCTCTTGTACCTAGTCCTCCCTGGATCTTTGGTTTAGTTTTGGACATCTTTGCACCAAATAAAAAACCAGCTTGCTCTGTTCTCTCTGATGGTCTTGTGCACCTACTGACATGAAAGTGTACTCACTGAAAAATTCCAAATCGTTTTTAGTGTGTCGGGAAGGAACTGCAAGAGTGTTTGAGCACCTCATCCTTACTGCCTGTAAACATTCAGCTAAGAGGAGAAAAAGAGTAATCAGTGAGGAATTTGTCTTCAAAGTCAATGGCATGATACTGTGTGGTCAGGCTGCATTCTCCAAAGCCAGCTGAGTAGCCCTGGAGGGAGGGACTGTGCCTTGCTGCTGCAAGGTGTCTGGTAAGCATCTCCAGAACATTTGCTCCAAAGATGTTTGCTCCAAAGATGTTGTCTCACCTATAAAGTGGGTTAGCAACAACCTGTGAGCTGGGCCAGCTGGAGTGACAGAGCCACTACCAGTGTCACCCCGGGAAAGGTCTGTGGGTTGACTGTGTGAGCCAGTGCTATTGTTCCTTCCCACAACTGCTGGGAAACTATAATTCTGGGACTGGGTACAGGTCTTGCAGAGAAAAGGAACAGGGGACTGAAACAAGGGAAGGGTTTTAAATTTGCTGGGAGTTAGGTGGAGAAAGAAAGAGAATAACCCTAAAGCAAAGGAGATGAGAAATGAGAAAATGAGGAAAAGAAGAGCATCCTTGTTCCTGACATGCTCCTCGCACTGAATATGCACTGCTTTCTCACCTTGAGGATGTCAACCTGTAAGTAAGTTATTTTTATTTCTGAACATAAAGAGCCTCTCTACCTCTGCAAGTTGTATTACAACTGAATGCAGTACAAACTGGACCAACCCTGGTGTTGTTTTTTGTCATGAGTAATCTCCTGCCTTGTGCCTAAATTACCCTGCTGCAGAGACAAAGGCTGTTTCAGGCATGCCAGGGAACAGGCTGAGGTAAGGGCAGAACCAGAGCTAAGGAGAAGGGCATGCAAGTGGCCGTGGGCACAAGGACTCTGCTCCCCTGGGCTGAAGAAAGCATGAGTGAAACTTGTCAGCCTAATCAAATAAAAAACACACAAGAAATTAGCCCAGGGGTAGAAACAGGCTTCTTGCTTCAACACTCTGCTTGCCCTTGCCCTGCTGTTATTCCTGTGCCTCCGCTACCAGCCATCAAGTTGAATTCAACACTTCTCCAAACTGGGTGCCTCAAGGTATTGTGGATCCCAAAAGCCCTGGGAGTGATGAGCGACAAACAACCTCCAACTTTAGGCAACAGGCTTCCGTTTTCTTGCTGAAGTGGCACATGGCTTCCATAGTAAAGGCGTCTTGGGTTTCCCAGATGAAAGCTGAGAGATGACACACAGTGCCCCACACTGACCACCCTGCTTTGCCAATGCTCTTGTTGCCATGACACAAATCCCAATGGGAATCTGTCACACTTGAGTCTCTTTTGTTGGCTGGGAGGCAGTTTCTGAATACAGGCAGTCCAAAGACTACAGATGAGCATTTTTACAGCCTCAAACTAAACACTGCATCTTTCCGAATAGGAGACTTGCCATCACTGAAGTCCAGGATCTACCAGTTGCTGGCATTTACATGAGAATTTATGGCTGTAATAAATTATGCTTCAGAATTTCCTTATTTGGAATAATTTTGGAGTATCTTTTCCCCACATTTTTTATGGCAATCTAACAGACTACTTTTTAAAGGACCAGGAAGATGTTAATGTTACCTTCACTGCATAAAGAGCTTGGATACAAAGCTTTCCAAGAAAAGAGTTTTTGGACAATGCAATGTTATTTATTTACTTAAGCCATTTTATAATAATCTGGCAGTGTAAGCCAATGGTGAGGTCTCGAGCAACTTGGATTCTTTAATTTGTTTTTTAGTCTCTGTGCACAGGATGTACTTACTTCCCTGATAAGACAAAAATAAGGATTTTCTGAACAAGAAAATCTATATTCTTTCTCAGGGACTTATCTCTGCAGACAGACTACAGGTATAAGGGAAACAGGAATACTGAGATAGTTATGACAGCTAAAGCTCATCTTTGAAAGAATCTGCAAATGTTATCCATATGCAAGTTAAATGCATTTTCATGTGGCAGCAAATAACGTTTTTAATGGGAGATAACATATACTGAAATCTCCATGTCCCTCTGTGCACAGAAACCATGTGAGTTTCAGTATGGATCTGATATGCTTGTAGTAACTAAGAAATGTCTTGGAGAGAAGGAAATGAAAAGTCCAAGGGGATGACCAACAAATGTCCTGTCCAGGATAAATGAAAGATCATTTTCATCTCCATGCAGATTTGTCTTTTCCCCATCCCCTCATGCATTTCCATTGTATGCATTTCAGTGTTTCCTTCCCTGGACTGAGTTTCCCATGACTGGCAGCTGTTCCTCTCCTGCAGTGTACTAAACAGGAAGGACTTCCCCTCCTGCGGGTTAGCCATCTTATCTTCCCTCTTTCATTTGGAAAGACCTTCCCAGAATCATAATTTTATTCACTCCTTCCAGCCTCCTCAGCTTCCCTTTGTCCTATCCTGCCCTTTGCATAAGGCTTTCCTTTCTTTGGGTTTCCCATCCTCTTTCTCCAACAGAATCACTCTGACCACTTATCTTCTTTCTTTTTTTTATTCATACTTGTTTCCCAGCCCTAAGCCCATATGTGTTTCCCCATCCTATAGGCCAAAATCTTTCTTTGTAGGCTAGATTTTTGTGAAGCCATCCTCCTCCTCTACTCATCTCTCTTGGCTTCCCTGTTTTCCAGACACATTATTGGTGATACATCCCCTTGGTGTTACCTCTCCTCAAGAGGATGTCATACTTTCCCAAGACCTATTTTCCAGGCAATTTTGGGTCTTCAAAATGTAGAACCAAAAGTGAAAAAGGAAAAAAAAGTCAGCTGTAAAAGGCTTTTTCACATCTACATGCCACAGCCCCAAATTATGATGGGAGCCAGTATCCATCTGCCAATGTCAGCATGGTCCCTCCATGGCCAATGTGCCTGCTGCTTTCCCATACCTCTGCAGCCTCTCCATGGGCACGCCTTCCCTGTGCTCTCCATCATTTCACATTGGGACCATCCCTTTTAGAATAGATCTTCAGTTTCAAATTCCCATGTCTCCTTAGTTTGCTGAGCTGGTTTGGACCTTGGCTGGAAGTTCCCCACTCTTGGGAGCTCTGTAACCAGACAATGCATCCAGTGACGCAGTTTGGCCTTTTCAAAACAAAATAGGGTTTAAAAATCAACAGGAACACATTGCTTCAATAACTGGGTTAAAATAACAGAAGAAGGCCTGCACGCGTGAATATGACTTAAGCTTCATTCTTCTCTCACAAAGTTTGGTCAAGTTCCATGTCATCTTGGCACCTCTGCTCTTGGGCTGGGAGAGGCAGGACACAACTCCCTGTCTTTCTGTCGGAAATGGTGTTAGACTGGAATGTCTGTCAGCTCTGGGTTGGGGTGGGGCTGGTGACCTGCCAGCCCATGGGCCAAACAGGCCAGTGCTGGGATGAGCAGCTGCTTCCCAATGCCCTGGCCATTGCTCACTATTTCTGGGGGAATCTTACAACCCCCGTTATTTAATTTCCTGTGCTTTTCCTCCTGCCTACCTCCTTTGTTTTTCATCGTACAGAAAATGACAGCAAGGGAAGACACAGTGACATATCTCATGACAAATATTTTTTTTTTAATTTTCTGTGGGTTCTTCATGTTTGCTGGTTTTCTTTCTCATTCTCCTCTCTTCTTACTGGGTTCTTCAGATTGCTGTTACTGCATTAGCATGTGCATTCAGTAACAAAATACTGGTATCTGCAAGTATATAGTGTTTCCAGTGCATTGGACAAGGTGATTTTATAAATGAAATTGTTACTGAAAATACTAGCTTATTATATTTATAATACAGTATCTGATCAGACTGTAAATTTCTTGAAATGCTTTTAGCAGGTTTTTCTTTCAGTTAGGCTAATTCTGCCCAAGTAATCAGCCAAAACTAACAAAGCTGTTGCTTGATTTCTTAGTTTGCACCAGTGGTACTGAGATGAGAAGAAGTTTATTCGTGGGCTTGAAAAGCACTGCATGCACGCTGGGAATTGATCTTTCAATTGCATCTATATGTTTCCACCCTGATTTTTGTATCAAAAAATGTAAAAAATCCCAAACAAATAAACAAAGAACACCAAAATTCCAGCATCCCACATCCTTTTATTTAAGAACTTTGATAAAATCTTGGTTAAGTGTTTACTAAAGAAATTAAGGCTCTCACATGATGAGAAGCCATGAACCAAAAGCTATCTAAGAAATTCGAGGCAATAGATGTGAAAAAATAGCAAATTTTTGTCTCTGAAAAAATGTTGGCACAGAAGTGCCAAAGTCTAGTATTGTTTAACAAATATATTGGCAGCCTGGAGAGGGGAATGGGAGTAAGGAAGTGAAATTGATGAAGTTATTTCTTTTAGTCAAAGCCCAATGCTTCACTGGGGGCAGCATGTCAGTGAGACTTCAGCAAAGCAGGCAAAGGCCCAATACAATGGCAGATAGAGCTAAATTGGTGGCACATGCAAAATAAGATACACTAGAGGAAAGGCAAAATATTCATATGACTGGGAGCACTTGATATGAGCTCTGAAAAAAGACTTGGTTCCTACTGAAAGCAGCTTGATAGAAACTTCTGCTCCCTGTAGAGAGTGGTGGGGACTACACAGCGTCATGCTAGGAGCCAGAAGTGCAATTTTGTCTGTTTCTTGTTGTTCAGGATTTGGTATCTTGGCCAGGTTTCTTCTCCTTTAAGCACAGAGCAGACATCTTCACCTGAGCCTGTCATCTGAGCTGTTTTACAGCTAATGGAAAGAAGTATGTGTGCAGAGGTTGAGTCATGTTCTTCAAAAAGACACCTCCATGAGATCCCATCACTCTTCTTCAGGTGACTATTTTAACTTTTTCTGTAAAAGGAGTTTTGTCAACTAGTATTAATATGTATTCTATAGAAAAATGCAATCTCCTGCCCAAACAGTTTTCATTTTCTGGGATGTGGGCATTAAAGGAATCACAGTAAGATGCTGAGGGCCGGGATATCTGAAGATGGTGGTGAGCTGCCTCAGGAAGGGGACAAGCACAGATGTGATAAAATCATTTAAAAATAATGAAAACCTAATTAAGACGAATCGAGAGCTTCTGTCTTGACATTCAAAACAAAACAAACAGAGACAAAATGCACAGAAAGAAATGTGTCTGTAAAATACTAACTAGCAGCCTCCGGTATCCCCTAGCACAGGATGCTAGAGAGGCCGAGAGCTGAGTTCATATCTGAGTGCAAATCTCACCCTCAAAGGGGTTGGTGTGGATGCATACCTGCCTGCTGCAAAATTTCTTGCATCTGCTGAAGCACCCGGGGCTAGTGGAGTAGGCTGAGCAGGTTGAAAGAATATCTTTTATGTATTCAGCATTCACCTACGGGCTTGGAAAAGAAATCAATGCTGAGTTCAGTCAGAAGTTCTTAGACTGCCAAATAGATATCTTGGGAAATGAATGCCTTGGCAAAATTATGTGTGATGACTATCTCCTTAAAACAAGGAAGGATACTCAGAATGTAGATCATACCCTCCAGAGACACTTCACCTCGAGCCCGCAGGGGATGTTAGACTGTTGATGTTTTTTTTAAGTCCGCCAATTTTCTGTTCCTCTTTCAAACACAGGATCCTAGACCATGTGGGCTTTGAGACTGGACTGATGAGGAACTTGACATGAGTCCACCTGAAAGAACATGCAAGCATGTGCACTTCATGGACAGATGAGTTTTTTTATAGGCTTCTACCAATAACACTGCCTGTGTCTGCAAGGACACGAGAGAGTTTTCAGGTCTTCTTTCTGGTGGAAAAAAGTGACCTTGTGAATGACAGTTGTGCAGGCAAAAGACAAATTTATTAACATCTCCACAGAGCAGAGTATGCAGAACACATGCTGTAAGTGGGGGCTTTCCCAGCTCTGGGGGGTCCTCTGTCTACTCTCCCTGTACTCAAGCGCCTCCTGAAGTGCTGAGCTTGGAATTTTGCTAGCTGTGTGTTTCTTCTTCTGTTTTTATTTTACTCTGCATTCAAAGGACTAAATAGTGAGAAAGGGCTCTGGCTGCTTCAAACAGTGTACAGGAAATGAATGAGCTGAATAGCATGTTTGCCAGCACATGGATTTTTTGGCATACTTAGAGCCTATCTGGACTACGGATTTGTCTCATTTTTAGCCATTACTAGCCAACCATTAAAGGCTTTTCCCTATAGAAGGAGAGCCATGTTTTGTTGTGGTGCACACTCCTGACTAATAAATATGTCCTGAAATGCCCCTAGATGGGATGGTCTGTTTCATATGACCATCTGTTTTCTGTTTTCTATTTCCTTGGAGTGTGGCTCCTGCCTGGGGACCCTGGGGGTACTTAAATCCAGAACCAACTATGGGCAGGTGGAAACTACTCAGATGTCTGTACTTCTGTACTTCTCTTAGATACGTCCCTGGGGAGGCAGCCAACCCAACCAGTGGTGGTTGAAAAGGAAGACAGGGCTCTCCTGGAACAGAGAAATGTCAGCTGCTTACAGTAGGTGCTCTTCTACTCAATGAGAACATGAAATTTTGATCGCATTTCTCTCCAAGTCTGAAGGATGGGGCCAAGAAGGATCTAACCAAACAGAGCACTGGTGAGTAGAACTAGCCCACTTCCACTGGGCTAAATCCCATGTTTGTCCTTCTCTTGCTCCTCCCTGTGTCTCCTGTTGGTCTGAGGGTGGAGTTGCTACAAGTCCGCCCTCATCTATTCTGGCCATCTTCTCTCTTGACCCCTTCCCTCAGAAACTGAGTTAGAGGGAACTGGTATTTCCTTTAGCGAGTGGGAACTTAGAGACTCAGAATTCAGAATCAGCAGGCTACAGCAAAAAAAAAAAAAAACAGTTTTAGGAAACCTAGTTCTTCTCTTCAGATTTGGAAAACAAGTACATGTGGATGTCTTCTACTGAGGGATATCTTTAAACCCTGGTCCTATAGTAGGACTGCGGTGCAGGCAATTCCTCAGTAACAATAAGGAGGAAATCAGTGGGAAAAAGTAGAGGAAATTTCAAGGGCTTGCAAAGGTCTGCATATCTGGTGTTATAATATTAGAACAGAAACAGTAGTGTATGAATCACTCACAGTCATTCCTTACCTCCATGGTTTTGGTAACAAAGGCCATTGTCTGAAGTAGTATGGGAGAAAGGTTTGTGTCCCAGGATTGAAATAAAGTTCATTTGGCAGGCAGAGAAATCTTCTGGGGTAATCAACAGGCATGGAAAGGTGAGAGGGGACAGCAAAAGAAAGTTTAAAAAATCAGAATTTGAAGGCTAAAGCATGTTGGGGGAATACCACTCTGCACTCTGTTGGCCAGATTAGGGTCTTGCTGCTGTCACCACCTTCCTGGATATTCACCTCTGTTACTATCACAAACACACTGACATCAGGCATAAAATGCTCCAGCTGAGACCCATCCTTGTCCTCATTACGGTCTTGCTGAAGGCAAGCACAGAACTGTGGTCCTTTCCTCTCTTGGGTGCAAGTTCAGGTTTCACTGTCTGAGGCTGCAGTGGGCTGCAGTGTGCCACTTGCACTTCCCAGGTTTTTGGCAGGGCTGAGCATTTGCCATCTTTGGGGAAGCCTGAAATGGCACATGTCCAGGGATAAAGTAGTCTTCTGAAATTCAGACTGTTGGTTGATTTCCATGGAAGAAATAGTGCTTTTAGAAGGAAGAAATTTGAAGAACTACCATCTCTGCATGTCTCTCCGTACTGCTTACTGCTGGAAGTTTGAGCAAGGCTGGACTGCTTCACATATGTCTAAGATAGGTTTCACCAAGCAGTTTCTACTGCTTTATTGACAGAGCCTCTGAGCCTGCTGAATAACTTGGCTGAGTCCTGCACTCTGGTTGTGCTTGTTCAGACTACTTTGGACACCTTCAATGGGTATTCAAGCCAGAATCCTCCTACCCCCTGCTCCTCTGCTGCCCTGGAACAAGCTTGTTTGTTTACTGGAGGTCACTTATCTCGAGCTATTCCTTTTTTCCTATCCACTCCTCCTTGCTGCCTCACACTATGCAAAACCAATATACTGATGTATTGAATTGTTCCCACTTCCCAGTGCAGTTTTGTTTCTGCTTTAGAAAGGAAAAAGGGATACACTGCAATGAAAGGAGCTTCTGATAAAATCCTGCTAAAGCAGAATATGAGGAGTGGAACTTGATGTCTATTTTTAAGGGATCTAATAATTCTGCCTTTCATTATGACATAGTGGGTCTTCTCATGGTGGCTGCAGAAGCTACTCCTGTTCTTGCACCTCTTTTATCAATGACTACCCCAACTTGATAACATTCACATTGCTCCCTGGAATATTCACACTCTCTATTATGGCCCTGCTGGTGAAGTCACCTGGAATCAAAGCACGCTCCTCCAGTGCTTTTCTGATGCTCCTTGTTCCTCCATGGTGAGCAACTCTTCTCTCCCTTCATTAATGGCCGAGAGACTATCTGACATTACCAGCATTAAGAGACCATGTGCCGAAGGACAAGTGGAAGAACCTGGAAACATTTCTGTGTTCTGCAATTTTAATTTGTCTTTAGTTTTAGCCTGTTGAAGGCTCTTCATTCCTTTTTTAAAAATCAGTGAATTCTGTTGCTGACTCTAATCTTCACTGCATCTTCCCCCTCCTATTTTTTCGTATTCTCTCCAGCACAAAGGATGAGAAGCACTATCCTGTAATCAAGTAACTTTCTCTAAGCCACCAGAAAATGCTCTGCAAGCCAGCAGTGGTCAACAAATCTCTGTCAAAGGAACATACGGATAAAAATCCCCACAAAAAACCACAAATTCAAGAAAGCCCAAGGCCTGATTTTAAGGTCTTGATTCCACAAGTGAGGTTATCCAGGAACTTATAGTATTGATCATGCTTTAGATTCAGTTTCTACCATTCAGCTATCTCACAGCGAAAAGCTGCAGCCCTTTAACACAACGATTTCCTAGTCACAGACACTACCCTGTTTAGCCTCAATCAGCTTTGGGGAGCTGATACCACTTTAAAGTTGGTCATATTGGTGCAGATTGCAGCTGTACATGTATAAACGAGGGATTACAGTGACGGAGTGTCCATAAACACCAGTTATGCAGTTTGCCCTAAATCACACTTTTCATCGTATCAGAAAACTGTTGTGCATGAAACCCAGTCTCAAAGAATAATTTTAAACTAGTTTGAGAGATTTTTCATCAAGTAAAATGTGTTTGGTATATGTTAATCAGGACAGGTATAAACCAATCCAAAGAGGATCTTTGAAAATGAGATAAGATTGTGTACATAAGGGATTTCAGTAGCTCAACTAAATCAGTTATAAAACTTCTAATTTAAACTAATGCTACCTATATTTGGACAGTAAGAATTAATGGGTTGCAACTCTACTGCAAGGAAAATGTTACCAGTGGGTATCCAGTCCAAGAAATCCTGTTCCTCAAAAGCAGCACAGTCTCTTTGAATTACCCTAAAAACATCAAATTACCTGTGAACTCAGTGGTACTTTGTACACCACCACAAATTCATTTTGCAATGCTTAAAATAATCGATGTAATGCAGTTAGCATTTCTCCATAATCTCCTAAATAAATCTAAATCCACTGTTAAAATAGCTCTAATTTCCAGCTGCAGTTTGGTAGCGGTGTCTCAACATATTTTAAAACCTCCTCCTCCTCCCTGCATATTTCTTTTTAGAAAAGACCAGTGGAGAAGCCAATAGATTTCTATAAATCACTGTTGGATGAAAACAAGCATAAAAAGGAGGCTTGAAGTTGTTTAATATTACAGATGTTTTGGAGCTCTATTCAGTAGTTGGCAAGTCACATGAAGCTGCTCTGAATTCTTTATAATCTAGACACAAAGATCATTGAACTCTGAAAGAACCTCTGGGCTTTTATTCAAAAATATGTTGGCTTCTATTTACCTCTTTCTTCATTTGTATCTATCAAATGGCTCAATATATAAATAAAGCCCGGGTGTTCTTATTAGCTAAGGCAGTATTTCATGCAGATTAATGCCAGCAGGTTTTGTAAAATACATCTCTATTCAAAGCTGGTGTATGTTTTGAATTAATTTTCATCCTGTATATGAATCAGGTATATTCTACTCCTTTTCTTATACAGACCTCAGCGGCAGCACATAGGAGGAACCGCTAGTGTTTATTTCTAGTCCCATCATCCTTCTTCAGCAAAGCACTTTTAACTCTAAGCATCTGCGTAATCCCATTGACTTTAATGGGAGTACTCACGTGCTCAGGTATATTAAAATTATAATTGAAAACAGCACCTTGCTTTCTCGAGGCCTAAGTGACATACCTAGCATTTTATTGAACAGTCTTATTTAAATATTACCTCATGTATATGTTATGAGCAAATCTTTCTAGTTCAATAAAATCAGGCTTATTGTTATTGAAAATCTTTACTTTTCTTTGCCTCCAAAGCAGGCTAAAACTCTCACACTGAACCGAAAATATTGTGTTGGCTAAAAGTACTTTGCCAGCTGAGCCAAAACACAGCAAGATATTAATCTGATGTTGGTCTTAATAGAATAATGGGCAAGAAGATTTAATGGGATTGATAAACTTATTTTTTGAAAGAATGCTTTGGTCCACTACCAGCTAGAAATTCAACATCCCGCATAAGATATCTCAGCATTTGGCTAATTTTGCCAAAGTTAAAATGATTGCTCAAATGATCCCAGCTTTCAAGTGGTTGAGTGGGGTTTTTTTCTGTGTAATATAAACACCCTCACAAGCAAAATCCCTCCACTGAGGCAGTAAGACTGTGATGAAACCAGAGAATGGAGAAAATATATATATAAGATTAGAGTGGATCACACGCAAACTGTTTGAGGCGCTCCAGAGTGATTTCATTCCCGTCCCACGGAGACTCTGCCTAGAGTGTTCTAATAATGGAAATGTTTGGATTAGTCTATGTTCAATCCATTTACCTCAGCACCTCACCAAATGTGAGCTATGCCATCAGTCTAGATGACTAACTATTTGTAATTTAGTTGTAGCTTTCTTGTAGCTGTGGCGGTCCGAGGTCATTAGGGAGGCACGGTTTGCATTACTGATGCATTAGACCAACTGATCTGGTTGGAAAAGCTAATGCAGCTTTCTGGATACACAAGCTGCTCACTGGGACAGACCAGAAGTGTACCTAGAAGTTCTCTGCGCTCATCCTCCTTTGAGCCCACCTGAAAGGATGAAGTAACTGTGGGGGCTGAAGCCCTCGGCTGAAAGTCAGCGGTGACTTTATTTTCAGACACAGCAGAGGTGCGTGACTGTTGTTGGGTGTTACTTGGGCTATAGCACTGCTAAAGGGAAAAAAAGAGTACCACTTAGGCTTCTTACAATCCAAACATAGAGAAAAACGCAGTCAGGGACATGTTAGCAGGCAAGGAATGAAGAGACAAAGAGGAAGAGAATAGACTATTGTCAAAGAAAAGAGCAGTAACTGAGAGCTGCAGAAACACAGAGCTTCCCATGTTTTATACCAACTGGTGCTCATTTCAGCGTAACAGCTACAGGTTTCCCTACAGGGTGAGAAGCAAAGGCATGCTCAGTTTTGGGTCTATATGAAAAAGCTTCCTGAACTTTTTCACGATGCTGAGACTAAATATACACATCTAGATTTCTGGGTTTTTTTATAATGCTAGACATTTCAGCTTTCTCTGATGCTTTCTCTGATACTGTAAGTCCCCACAAGTCTCGGAGATGCCTTGCTACTGCTGTGATTAGAGGTCTCAGTGTGCTGGATCTCTAACAGAGAACTTATTTTTTCTGAAATGTGAAGTATTTGGGTATGTTCAATGGCCGTTAACAAATGTTAAAAGTTGCAGGGAATTTTTAACTATATGGCTAAAATGTAAATACCTTGTCCTCACAGCAGCATAGCTCTTGGTCATGACTCTCACTGGCTCTGCGGCCACTGGAGTTCTTTAGACTAAACAAGGGCTGAATTCCTATGGTAGAGGGTACAGCAATAAAATCAAATATCAAAACAAAATCAGATCAAATTAACTTAAAAATCTGTCTGTTTTTTTCCTCCCTGTCATTTAAGTCACCCTTAAATTCAGAAGAAAGAGGTTGAGCTCCTTTTACTGGCAGCACCCAGAAACATACTGATGTCTAAAGAGTACTGCTTCTGAAAAGTCCTTTGTTTGAGGGGCTTTAACGGGAGAAAGGGAACCTTAATACTCTTAAACCACTAAGGGAGAACACAGAAGCCCAAAAACGAAGGATGCCCTAGCAAATCCTTCCCCTTTCTTAGGAGACCAGCCACTGGGAGCATTACTCACGTCCTCTGGTATATAACAGCACTCAAGAGGTGGGGGAAAAAATAATAATAATTTTAAAAATTCGCTGTGACACCATTGTGCGAAGCTGCGGAGCCGGGGAGCTGCCGGAGCCCGGCGGCCGGGGCGCGCTGCGGGCCGGGCCCGCTGGAGGGCACTGGCGCCCCACGCCCGGCCTCCGGCAGGGAAAGGCAGTTTTTTTCTCTTTGAGGTCCTGTCATTCCTGTGTAAACAAGTTACGTTCAAGTGTTTAGGATATAAATTACGACCATGCAGGCTTGCCTCGGAAAGAATGTAAACACAGCACTGTGGTCGGAGCAAACTCTGAAACTGACTTTATAATTTATCACAGGCCCTGAGAAGCTCAGGGAAGAAAAGGGCATGTCTGAGCATAAATATGTATTTAAAAGATGAAGAGTTTTATCTCTATGTATAATTACACAGATATAATTTATATATATATGTGTGTGTGTGCGTGCAAGCATATATATATACACATATATATATCTGTATATATACACACTTATATTTGTGCACACATGCACAGAGCATTTTGCTGAATCTCTCTCCCCCTTTTTCAGCGCTCGGGCTCGGGGCCGGGCAGAGTCGGGCGTCGGGGCGTGTTGGGGTATGGGGACGACTCTGTCCTCGCCCGACGGGCCTGGCTGCGCGGGGCGTAGCGGCCGTGCCGAGCTGTCCCAGGGCCGGGCCGGGCCGGGCCCTGCGGGGTGAGTTCGGAGCGCATCCCCCGGCCGTGGGGCTGGCGAGGCCGTGGGCTCTGCAGGATACACAGACGAGCAGCTCCTGGCGCCCGGCTCCGACTCTCAGCCGCTCGCCATCCACGGGCCACGGCGGCATCGTGGGGACAGGAGTAGCTTTGCTTGGGGTGCTTCGAGGGTCCCTTTTTGTTTTCTTTCGTATTTTTTCTTTCCTTTCTCCACTCCGGCCCGGTTCGCTGCCCACACCGTTGTCGGTGCTTCCCCCTGACCTTATCAAGCCGCGGTTTTATCGCGGATCCCTCTCGCCGTCCACCCGCGACATGCCCAACCTGGCATTGCACATGGGCTCCTGCTACTACACCTGGCAAAGTCCCTTCGGGGCACAAAGGGACTCCGAGGGGGCTGTGGGGAAAGGCGACACAGGGACACTCAGACGCATCCCTAAAGAGCGGGGAGGGCGTTTCAGACCTGGAGGAGCCCTCGAAGAGAGGATCATGCAGTCCGGACCCTCCTGCTTTTGTGTCCTCTGCCTCGGTTATTTTAAAGTCTATCCAGCAGCGGTGGAAAGCAGGGTGAGAAGTGAGTGACGCCGGGAGGTGCAGCCCAGAGACCATGACACTGGCCTCCTCGGGTCAACCTCTCGCTCCCCCCCTCTGCCTGCAGCGACTGGAGGATTTGGGGTTGCACCTTTAACTGTCTCAAATGCTGGGGTGGAAGAGTTTTCTCAGAAGGAGCCAAGGGAAAATAAGTGCCTGTCCAGTGATAGTCGTTTATATACATTTTATTGGAAAAAAAATTTTTACATCAAAATATTTTGGCAAACTGTAAAAAGTATACATAAGTGCAAATATATTCTCCTTTTAAAGCAATAGTGTGTGAGTATACACGAGATTTATTTAAAATAATTTTTTAAAAAATATTGTGGTAGAAAACAACTTTTGTAAAAATAAAAAACAAAACGTTGTATTGCTGCAATACTGGAAAAAAAAAATCGAACTTTTCTTACAGTCTATACACGAAAGGGCTAAACAATACTGTTTTAATAATATCAATCGGTCGGTGCTGAAGTCCGTACAAAGTGTCCTTGGTGGGGCTCGGGGAGAGAACACAATAAAAAAGTAGATTTCCCGCTAACTCAGTAACAGAAGGGGGAGTTCTCGCGGTGCTGAGACATTTATTTTTCTTATGCAAAGACACTTTCTCGTATAAAAATATATCGAACTGTTCCCTTTTCCAAAGCTCGGTTCTTTAGGAGATCACAGAAAGGCGGTTTTGTGATTAAGGTGGTCAGACTTGGCATAAGGACACTTACGTCCCCCCTAACCCAAAACATCACGCAAGGCTTTTTTCTTTTAGTAAGACCTTTGGAGCATTATATCGGCTGTACGTGTCCTTCAGGGGGTGGAGTGGGACCGAAAACACTGCTTCCTTAGGCAAATTTGCTAAGTGACTCGTGTACTATCAATTCTATCAGAGTGCACATTATATTTAATCTGCGTGGGTCCGTCTACACCTCGGCTCTGTTCAGTGACACCTGATTGTCTCTGTTGGGGCGCTGCCTTCACATCACGCAGGGCTTGATGTCTTGACAGACGCTTTGGTGGTGGTGATGGTGGTAGTAAGATCCACTAGCGGACGGGTGAAACGAAGAAATGCCATTAAAATTGAGGACAAAATCTTTCCTGTCACACACCGGGGAGGGATGATGCTGGTAGCGAGGCAGTCCCACTGCAAGAGAAGGAAATAACAAGAGCTGCTCAGAAGTCGGAGAGCTTTGCCCGGGTGGAGCAGCCCTTCCTCCCTCACCCGCAGAAAGGAGAGGCTGCCTGCGCAGAGCTGGCACGCCGCTCCCTTACCCCCGCACTCGGTTCCCCTGCAAGGTTTGGTAACTCCTTTTTGGCTTTCCTGGCAGCGGACTTGGACGCTCCCCCGGGGGCAGAGCCTGATCAGCTGCAGGGCAGAGAGACCGGGGGTTCCATTGCCCCGAGCGAGGAGGGAAAGTGGATTCCCCAGAATCCCTCATCGCCCGCAGGTAGGCTCGGAGCTGCTCCCGTGTTCGTATGAGAACCCAAGCCTGCTCCAAGGGGAGGTTCTAGACTACAGAGCGGTGTGGCACACAAGCTGAGGAGAGAAGGCATGCGGGGATGGATGCCCAAGGACACGTGCCCGGCCGCATCCCGGGCTCACGGACATCTCTGGGCATCCCTCTTGCGTGGGCGCACACGCACTGCTGTCTGTCTGTCTATCCTCTGTCTGGGTACTTATCAGCGTGAAGTGGTAGTTCAGCCTCTGTGTGGGGGGTAGATCAGGGAGTGTGTGTTCTGTGCGTGCGTGCATGTGTGCGTGTGTGCGAGAGAGATAAAGAGGAGACGATGCCACTTGCGTGTTTTCCTGCGTGCACCACAGCCATTTGAACCTGATTCCCATCTTTCCTCGATCTTCTCGCTCCCTAACCCACTCCTGGGAAGATTTTGCTTCTGACTTGAGCGGCTGCAGGTTGAATTCCAATCACGATCCATTTGTGTGTTGATACAGTATGTATTTATTTATGTGTGTGTATATAAGAGCGTTCACGCCTTTTCGCGTGTGCGCTTTCATAAACATAAGATACACCCTACGGTTCGTCAACAACAACAAGCCAAGTACATGCGTGGCACCGGCACGTAAATGACCTTGAAACTCCCATTTTAGTTTCCCACAGCCCAAGGCAGCCTTTCGGTGGCCGCATGGGAGACGTCACCCCACCCCCAACACCGAGCCGTAGGACCGTGCTGGGATCTTTGGTCTGGCAGGGTTCCTACTGGATCCGGCGGGGAGGGGAGCACTGCCCGAGCTAGGCCCGCAGGCTAGAGCCAGAGAGGGTTTTGGTTTGGCGTGTGGATGTCAAACTCGGCTAGCGGGATCC
>VZRQ01009378.1:507732-535579 GCA_013397975.1 Machaerirhynchus nigripectus | reverse complement strand
TTTTTTTTTTTTTTTTTGGTGTGCGTGGATTTACAGGCTGCATCTCCTCGCCTCTCCCTCCTCCATACACACCTTTTTACACCGATACTTCCAAACCCCGTGTCTGCTACGATCCCCCACCAGATCAAAGGGGAAGCGGGGAGCCTTCGGGGGTCCATGTCCCCCCCACTCCCATCACCCTTTCTCGCTTTCCCTCCTCCATCCGGGAGGCTTTTATTGATGAGCTGCCTCCGAGCCACCGCACGAAATGTCCCTGAAGGGTTTAGACAATTCATCAGCCATCACTTTCGGTATCTGCTTCCTCCCTTTCAAATACAATCCTAGCACACCACGCTGGGAGGGGAGGGGAGCAGACTTGAGACCAGAACAGCTACATAATCAACGTCAAAATGATACCACTGACCTTTCGGAATCATGGAGTCCCGGCCATAAAAACCCTCCTCATGATTTATTTTTCCTTTTTTAATTTTTTTTTTTTTTTTAACTTTCACTGCACACCATTTACACCATTATTGCTGGCTTTCCCAAATTCATTAGGGCTTTGCAGCTTGGCAGATCCAGCTCCTCCACCGCACAAGAGGAGCAAAAAAAGGAGAATACAAAGTGAGGTTTTCAAACGATGTCCTTGCAAGCCGTCCACCTCCTCCCCGCAGTGTGTCCGCGCGAGGAACGAGGGACCGGGGGACCACCGGGGGGCCCGACCTGGCCCGGGAGAGGGATCCGCGACCCCGCGGCGGCGGCCCGGCCTCTCCGCTTGGTGGCGCTGGGATCCTGGGAATGGGGGCTCGGGCGTCCCTCACCTGCCGGGACAGGGCACCCGGGGACCCCCCTCCACCCCCAACCCACTGCTCCCAACCTCTCCCCCCCGGGCGCCTTCCCACAACAGCTCCTGAGCAGCACCGTTTTAAAGATACATCTATATCGATATTTTTCGCCACCTATTCAGATGAATTATGCCACTGCATGGAGAGGAAGAGGAGGGACCCCTTCTATTTCAAAGGCCCCCTTGTTTGGCTCTCATGTCATCCCTATCGATAACGCCAGCCATGCCGGCTTCTTGCCACGAAAATAAATTCCCAAGCTGACAGGCGGAGAGGGGCGGCCCCTACCCGGGTCCCGGTCCTCCTCACCACCAGGCTGGGTTTAAACATCCCACATCACTCCAGAAGCGAAAACTCTCGCCTCGGATTAGTCCCAGGGCAGAGTAATATCCTCTCTTTATAAAGACCTGCTATGCCTTTTAAACACGAGGCTGACATCACACATAGGTTATATGTTCGTCTTTATTAAAACTTCAAGAGAAGTTTTTATTGTTTGGACTGAAGGGAAAGGAAGGGTGAGATTTGTTGGGAGGAATGGTGCTGGTTATGTGGACCTCTTGCTCTGGGTCTGGGTGGTGAGCAGGGAGCCTGGGTCTCCCTCTGCCATCACCAAAGGGGGAACCTGGGTGCCAGGCACCCTGGGCAGTGCATGGCCTGGGCACAGGCTGCTTCTTCCCTGATATGTCTCAGGGGCAGCGTGGCACCGACTCTGGCTGGAAGGAAAAAATGCTTGTGGCTGCTTGGGTGCAAAAAGCCATTTGAATGGCACCAGAGAAGAGGTAGAAAAATGTCCGAGTCAATGCAGTCACGAAGGCATTTTACTACTCCTTGTCTGCAAATCCAGACAGCCTTTAAAACTGCACGTGACATACAAAGCAATGGATCTCTTCCAGCACTAGATATAGTTAAATTCCCTTCTCTTCCTTGTCTTCAGTCTTCAGAAAAACAAAAAGGCAAATAAAAATAGGATAAAATGGATTTGAGGGACAAATTTTCTTTACCCTCTCTTTATTTCCTTTCCCTTGTCCTCATTCTTCTTCATGAAGAGAAAATAAATGAAAAGAAAATACTTTCATCTCCCCACCCTGCTTGAGGGTTGCTGATGAGGGAGCCTGCAGATGATGAAGACAGACCTCCCCAGAAGCGAAGCAGGGTCTGCATCAGAAGGGAGCAGCTGTGGAGTCAGACAAGGGCAGCAAGGTGGGCACCCATAAGCATGCTGACTGAGGGAACACGTCAGGCTGAGTGACACAAGGAGGTGCCCAGAGGTGTGGGAAGGAGGTCTGGCCAGCAGACCTCAGGGTGGAGGGATAGCTCTCGTGGTCAGAACCTGGATCCCTCTCCAGCTGTCACCCCAAAAATCCAGTATCATGCACGAAAGATGCTAGGAGGGCAAATTGATGCTCTGGGAGTTTACAGCTTTCTGGATCTCATCACAGTGCTTTCCAAGCCGTGTCCAAGGAAATACATTCTGTACTCACCATGTAGAGGAGTCCTCTCCTAGTTGTATGTCCAGCCACAGGGCAATGCAGCCATGGCATGCAGCGGGAATTGACAGATGCTGTTGCAGCACAACAAATGCACAGTGGGGGAAGTTGCGTGGAGTCTCTGATTTAGTCTGCACATGAAAACTGATCTCTGTCCTGTCCCCCCCTTTCCTGAGGCTCTGCTTTGGAACAAAAGTGTGCATCTTCATGGGATTGAGGCTGAGTTTCCTGCATTCTGGGAAGACATTAGCTAAAGTGTCTTATGGCTAACCATGCATCTGATTATTTCAACAGATCAGACATCCTGGCTTGGAGGCTCTGAAGACATCTAAGAGAGAGCCAAGAAATAAGTGAAACAACAGCCGCGAAGAAGATGAGAGGTAGAGATTTCCCCGAAGGAAGGCAGCTCTGGTGCTTCACATGGTACAGAGGATAGAAAGTCCTGTATTTATTCAAATTCAGCTATTCAATTCCTGCTTGATTTTATTTAGGCTTTCCCCCCCTCTTCTAATACTAACTCTTCTACTCTTTCTGTTCTCATTAAAGAGACAGAAAGAAAAGAAAAAAAAACCCCATGGGCCTTAGTGGAGCAGGAGCGTATCTGTTTAGCAGAAAACATCATACCTTTTGCTCTCCAAACTGAATCTTACTACAAACTCACTCCAAGAAACACCAGACCCAAGAGGACATGGTCTTTTCTCCTGGATAGAAGAATGCTAGTGAAGCAACTGATTGGGAGATGAATCTGTTGCCAAACTTGTTCTGCCAGTAACTAATTTATTCTCCAAAGAATAACTTATTCCAGCTCTTGAAATCTGCAGTGTGGATCCAAGGGGAAATTGGCTCATAGGAGGTAGCAGGTTCAAGTCTCTGAGCTTCACATAAAAATACGGATCTGGCACTGAGGGTGAAGACATGTCATTTTCTTTAAAAGCCTGAGCACTTTTAGCACTCTGGCACATTTGTCCCACCAGGATATCTGGGTGTAGAAACAACTAGCAGTGATATTTGTGCACATCCAGATCATGTCTCAATGGCTGTCTTTTCAACATGCCTCTAATTTTATCTTACAGTTATTTCTTCTCAGACACTGGACCTAGACCTACAAATGGGCACATTCCCAGCTGAAAGTTATGAGCAACAGGATTGTTATCAATTACTTGGCTCCTAAATGGAAAACCATAAAAGATTTTATATATACTGGTATAAACACATATGTTTGCACGCGCACACAACCTATACCTTTGTATCTTTATACAGGCACACATATAGCATATACCTAAAACATTTGTATAAACTCATCAGCAAGTGCAGTCCAGACAGGCTAGGTGTTAAAGGAACAAGTGCCATGTACAATTATCTTTATTTCCCTGATGTTTCCCTCAGCTGTGGCTCACTCCAATTCCAGCAGAACTACTGAGTAATGTCAGGGTGACCAACACCAAGGTGAAATCTTAGCTACCCCATTTTGAAAATGGTATTTACGCATGAGGTGGGCCTGATATGACTGCATTGGTCTTGGCAGACTGGGTGTATTGGTGAGCTCTGCTATAGGTGAGTAAGATGTGGCAGCTAAGTATTTTCCATGTATGTGAATGGGTGATGCCTTTGGTTTACAGGGTTGGAGGGATGTGATATAAATTTGCCTGGTTTGTGCCTTGATCACGTTCTCCATGCATACGGTTGCCTTTTGGGACTTGCACGTTTTTGATAGCACAGAGGAATTATCAGATCTGAGGGACTTTTTTCATCTTGACGTTCATTTTCTGTTGCCGTCTGAGTGGATCACTACGTACCTTGAATGGTTGACAAATTGCCTGCTGCCCCTGGGTAGATCTGGCAAAGAGGGGAGCCCAGCAGAAGCAGGAGGGAGGAGAGTTGAAAGACTGAGACAAGAGTGAACTTACCAAAATGCCTGTGGAGAGTAAGGAAGAGTGTAAAAGCTTATGTGACTGAAAAAGTCAATCATAAAACTAAACCTCAATTCTAAAACCAGAGCAATCTTGATGGACAGGATAATAGGATTGTTTCTTATCCCATTGGCCTTGATTTTCTACTCACTCCTGCTGCAATAAACAAGGAGTAATTCAGATAAGTTAATGAAACTGTGTTAGTGTTAGTCTGGTATACAGAGCTTATTGAAGCAGATGGAAATTTTACTGCGAACATGAGTAAAGGCAGGAAAAAAAAAGGAAGCATAAAGCTTTCCTCCATTTTGCATGTTATTTATACAGCAGAATTAATCAGCAGTAATATCTCAGAGCGATTGGAACAATGCAGGCGCATTAAAAAAAGTGGAAGTGGTGGGGTTATTTTTGGGCTCCTGCCATTGGGTGCAGTCCATTTCTGAGCCTGTGAGCTGGTTCCCCATGAAACCACCATGAGAGGGTGTTTGATTGGCCTTGCTGTCAGGAGTTGGGGTGGAGTTTGAAGTAGCTGACAAGTGCATTAGAAAAAATAAATATAACTGGAATGCTTGGGAAGTTACCTCATCCAGAGCTAGAAAATAATTTGGACTGCTGTGAGAAGGAATATTTGAAAAAAGATTATTCAGTAGGAAAATGCTTGGATTGGCTATTAATCCCCAGCGCTGAGCATATTTTTCTATGTTTCTGTAATTATATTATTGCCAGCTACTGTGGGACAATTGACAAATAACATCTGGTCACAAAGCCTGTTCAGGGTGACGGAAAAATCACTATAGCAGCAATTAAAATGCTTGGAGCCGAAGAATAAAACAGCATGCAGCAATCAAATGAAACAGAGCATACTCTACAGTCAACAGTTTTTCTCCCTCAGTTTTAAACACAGCAGTGCCAGTCCTGGTTGTAACAGACCCAGACTCACTGCTTTCTCAAGTGGTTCCTGCAGAGTCTCCTGACACATTAAACTAACCAGCACTTTTGCATCAAATTCTGCTTGTTCTAGATGGGGCTTCATGCATCCACAGTTGTTTTGTTAAGAAATACATGTTTCAATTAATACTTCAGTCTCTTTCATAAAATACCTTTAGATTTAGAAAGGTGAAAACGTTTGTTCATTTCTGTGTTTAATTCTTTGCTGTCCCTCTCTTTTCTTGATTTGCTTCTTCTTCTTTCTTTTTTTTTTTGAGTGTGTGAATGGTGAGTGAAAAGAGGCCAGTGAAAATTGCTTTCAGTTTGTCTTATTTCTGAACACCTTATGCATATGCTTAATTTATAAGCTAGCAGATAACTTGTGCATAAAAATAAATATCTCACAGTTACCCTTGTACATATATATAATTCTATACCTAAAACATATGAAGAAATATGAGTGGATGTTTACAACTCAGGCCATATGATTTTTTCAGTTTACAGGAACAGTTTAAAAGATCTGTTCAATAGTTGAGGTGCATACATCAGTAGAATGATTACCTTTAAACTTTTGAAACAATATTTCAGCAACAATTTCCTTGTCTACAACTTTACAAGGCTGTAAATAGCCCCTGTGTGCATAATGAATTCTGACATCATAGGCCAGGGTTCTTATACACAGCAGGTTTTCCAGCACTTTTATGAGCAAGTTACACCTTGAGGCAAAACTAAACCCCCCAACTTCTATTATAAATGTTACAATAAAATGTTCCTTTGAGTTTTCCTATAGCTCAATGTTCTGTCTTTCTTCCCGTTCCAAGTCATTCTTTCTGTGCCGTACACGGATTTGATACATGAAAAATGTGTTTTGCTGCAGACATATTGGATATTAGGTATTGTTACAAGGTGTTTTTTATGGCTAGGCTCGCAGAACCAACATAACAAGGTGATAAAGAACAAAATTTCTTGCTCTTACAATACTGTACTCACGGCTGTTGCTATTCCTACATGATCCATTTGTGGTGATTTTATTTATCCATGTGCTGGGTGTAACAAAGCCCCCGTATGTCACAAGCAAGGACAGGGAGGAGAAAGAGTCAAATGATTTTTTTAAAAGATTAAATAGACCCAGGCAGAGATAGGCTTGCAATGAGACTATTCCATGTAGACTGACCGTGTTTCTCTTGACCCACTGCTGTGGCGAGCCCACCTAACAGTGCTGTTCTAGGTTCCTACATATTCCACCACAAAGCTGATGCAGCTGTAAAGCTCTTTCTTGCTCCTCAAATTTCCCATAATAAGTTCAGGCTCTAAAAACACAAACAAATTGAACTAGATAAAATACTGATGCATGCAATCTCCTTTCAATCACTAGAGCCATTCCCAGCAGCTAAAAGTGATCCTGGTTAGAGAAAATGAAGAAACATCCCTTCTGTCTGCTGCATTGTCACTGGGCAAGTCACTTCAACTTAGATTTCTGAGCAGTAGACTAGATAAAGGGTGGAGACAGTTGAATTAGCCAAGAAAGCACTTCAAAAACTGCAAGCAGACTGCCTGCCTAGATGAAAAATGCAAATGGTATCACATCCTCCCTGTGTAACATCCCTTCACAGAAAGGATTTACTGTACGGTGTGACCAACACCTGACAATGCACAGGAAAAAGTAACCTAGGTGAACTAAAGGTATTTATACAGTCAGCTGCTTACTGAATGTGTGCTGCTGCCAAATAACCATGCAAACAATGCCATTCCTGCTTTTGACCCTAATTTCCCCTTTGCTTTCAATTCTGTGTCTGTGCTTATGTTTCTGGTATCCCCTGGTATGAATTACTATATTCCATGCTGAGATTATCTAAGGCAGAAGAGCTTGACTAGCACACTCACTCTGTGGCTCCAGGTTGAAAAGCTGTGGACAATATGGAGCTACTTTTACTCTGGATTCCATTTCACCTTGGTCTGTGGAAAAGCAGAGTTCTCAGGTAAGAGGATCAAGGCAAGTGGAGGCAGCACCACTTCTCAGTGCTAGTGCTGCTAGGTCAGAAAAATTCACTGCAAATCTCTGTCAAGAAACAGTTTTTTTAGCAAGCTGATACTCTTCTCCTTTTACAGACTCATCAAACGAACATCAAAATGATGACAGAGTTTTCCTTGGCCCATTTCCTACGGCAGCAAAGCATCTTCCCAGTGTTGCCCCTTCACCTCCCCGGCACACTGTCAGTTTCATTGTTGCTGAAGTAGGTTATCTAGAGGTCAGTAGGCTAACAGGGTGTTTGGATTTCCTAAAATTGTGCCTGTCCTTAAACGTGGCAAATCAGATTGTTTACACACCACTCCATGGTCCTGGACCTCACACTAAAAGCTGCATACAATGCTGCTATTTCTGTTTCCCTGCTCCCTTCCCCCTCAGTGTAGGTATTTTGGCTTTCTGTGGGGGGGCTCATTAAGGTTCATAAAACAGAGTAAAGAACCTGGCTGGACACACTTGTAATTCTGCAGGTCCACCATGTGGGATATGCAATTAAAAAAATTGCATAGCTGGAAAGAGATGTCCTCAGTAAAACACTTAATTGAAAGCAGCCCTGATGGTCAAAAAGGTATCAAGAGGAAGGAACTACCATGACACTAAGGTTTGAATTTGTTTCCTCTGACACTGATTTCCTGTATGGCTTTAAGCAGCAAGGCACTTAATTTCTTCAGAAGTCTGTTTCCTACCCATAAGTTGAGGATAAGAAGATTGCTTTTACGTTATTGCATTTTGTCTTACCTATTTGGACTGAGTCCTTCAGCACAGAACCTGTATCTAGCTAGATAACAATATCCACGTGGATGGCTGTTTAAGGTGCCAGCATTACACTGTCAAAAGACAGGCAATATCTCTGTTCTCTTCTGCAGTTTTGGGGTTCAAGAGGGTTTTATTATGAAGTGCAGGAGTGGGTGTTACATTTCGCTCTTCTTCCTAGACCAGCAAAAAAACCTCTTTGCAAGTGCTCACTTGCAATATTGAGGGTCCTTTTGGGGCTTCATTAAGAACTACTTTATTCCTATTTACCTCAGTGTACTTCCACTGAGATAATTTCACTGTCTTCACAGGTGTTTTGCCTTCTGTTTTTTCTCAATAAAAATATACCCATAAAAGAGAGACCCAATTCATAATCTAAACTGGAAACTTTCCACTAATGTCAACAGCTTTGGACTGAGTATGAGAAAAAAGGAAGAACTTCCAACAATAATTTTTTACTTCTGAAGTAGTAATATTCATAAAAATGTCCTAGTTCTGGTTGAAGGGAGTGACATTTCCATGGCTTTTTGCTCTTAAATGCAATACTCAAACTCAGTCTTAACTTTGGCTGCCGTTCACTGAAAATACAGCATAGCAGGAACACTTACTACTCCTACTACATTTTCTTGCCCATTTGTGTCATGCGGATAATGTTAGAAATCACTAATGTTAGAACTTCCCCTACAGATTAACACTCAAACATTTTATGTAAGAAGGGCCTTAGGTGCATGGTGAAATTTTGGGCCGGAAGAGGACAGTTTTGGAGAGGCTGAAAAATCACACTAATTTTCAAAACGTCTATGTCTACCTCGAGGGTACAGAAAGTTAAGGAACTCTTACTGGAATATTAAAACATATATAATAAATTGAACTTATGAGGTTCACACCATTCTGTCTTTTTGTCAGGGCTTCATATTCTCTCCCTCCTTCTGTGCGTGCCTGGCACCCATCCTGGAAACCACCACTGGGATGAGCAGCAAGCAGTCTGAGTGATCCATCTACATGTCGAAAAAGGAGACAAATGACAAAGCAAAAGCCATTCCAATAACTAATGCCCGTCACATCACGTCCAACTGTGCCTGTGTCAGACAGCTGCAGGAGAGATACCATTGCAGTAAGAACTACACTGGGGACAACAGACCTAACATCCACCCCAAACCCATGCTTGTATAAACACGAGAGACCACTTGAAGGATGACCAACACCTGCCTGCTGTTCTGAGGGAAGGTAAGGCCAGGCTGAGTGCATGCAAAGGCTCTGAGCCTGAGCAGCACAATTCTTTTCAATATACTGCTGATTAGGGCAACCATAAAAACGAGGGTGGCCCCATAGGTTGAGGTAGTGGCTGTAATTGGTTGTTTTCTGTGGTTTGCAAACAGGGAGTGCTGTAGCACTTGCTATGTGGTTTTTAGAACAACTAAATATTTGATGAGTAGCTGTGGTGTGAGTTGTTCCAATCCCTTTTGGGAAACCTGGGAGAGAGAGAAGGATGGAAGTTGTCATCTTTAGCAGAAATTTATCCAGTGTATGCTCGAACCTTATTGTTTGGCTTTTGTAACATGTGGCTTAGTTCTTGGTATCTTTGAAGTTAAAGTTGTGTGATTCTTTATCAATGTGCTGTTAACTAAAAGCAAATTAGGCAGAGGGTGTGGATAAGGCAAGTTGTGATTTTGTATGTGAGCTTGTGAATAACTTTTTCTAGAAGAAAAGGCAGAAGGTGCCATGGGCATAGTGTCTAAAATATTGAGAGATGAGAGGTCACTGGTGGTCAGAGAGGTTGTTGATGATCAGTGATAGGCTTCTGAAGAGCACAGAAATAGTTCTCAGATTGCTTCCCCTGTTGTTCTGTGCAGTAGGAAGTGCTTAAGTTAGAGACATCAGGGGAAGATGAATTGTGATAGTGTTTCTCTGACTGCTTTTTCTTATGTCAGTGCAGAGGAACCACAGCCAGGTGTGACCCTACCCAAATGGGAAATAAGTTTGGGGCTTGGGGGTGTCAAAACTCCTCACCTTATAATTATACAGTCGGGCAGGAACAGGCAGGTGTTAGAGGGGAATGTGTGGCTGAGTGAAGGGACCAGCTAGAGTTGCTGTGTGTCTGCTGGTCGTGAGCTTTGTGTGCTTTGAGAAAGAAGAAATAGAAGATGATGTCCAGTTAGTTAAGCAGGGAGAAAGCATTTCTAGATAGACAACAGAACTAGGCTTGGAAAGACCTTTTTTAAGAGTCCACAGATGAAGGAGTATCCTGACACCTGTTGGGGGTGGAATGGGGAGCCTTATAAAAGCCATCAGAGAAACAAGGCTGAGAATAATAGGGCGGTGAAGTGAGTACTCGGGCTCCCTTTACACTAATGCTAAGGGTGTGGCCATTAAAAAAAAGTGTCCAAAGCCTTAGACCACAGCCAAAGATAAGTTATGAAAGGTATTGCAGAAACTTGGCAGATGGATTCTATGACTGCTATGTCAGAATAAATTGTTGTGGAAGGGAGACAGGGAAACAAAAGAGAAGGACTGCAGTACACGCCAACAATTTTAGACTTTCTCCAAAGAAGAGATGAGTATCTAGTTTACTGGATGCCTCTGGGAAATAAAAGTAAAGATACATAAATCTTCTGAGGTCACAAAACTGAATGGAAGAGTTAGAGGAGAATCTGTTTTTGAGTAACTATTAGAAGGATTTAAAAGGCAATTCATGGAGCAGTTTTTAATTAAAAATAATATGGGATAAAACTAATCAAAACTTTGGAGTGTGCTGAGATTATTTAACTGTAGGAATGTGGAGAAAGCAGTAGAAGATGATGCTGTTTCTGGCTCTTATTTGAAGATGCTCACAAAGGATCTGAAGTTCTGAGGTAATTTAAGTGAGGAGGATTACCTGAAATAGCTTGAAAATGGTGGTGGTAAAGAACCTGAGCTCCAAGGAGGCATATATTAAAGCAATGGAGGGGGAATATAGACTTGAAAAAAGCTGCCCTCACCAGGCTGCTTAGTGGGACTTTAACAAGGTATCTGTCTTCTAAATGAAAGAAGGTAATGAGTGTTAGCTGATTTGGACCCCACTTGTGTGTTCCTTTTCAGTCCTAAGTCTCTTTCTCTCTTATGCTCCCAGTTCTGTGTAAAATTACATTTACTGTTCATCGTCTTGAGGTATTTAGCATTTCCCATATGCATAAACATCCAAAGTTAAATAAAGAATTCTACAAATAATATTCACCNGGGTGGGGGAAGGAAGGAAAGGTAAATCATTATTTCCTTCTAGTTATGAACACAGCCTGAATTATTTATTTTGGTCTACTTAATACATAGCCAATTAAAGTGACTTCAGAAGATCCTCTAGTCTGTCAGTGTTTTGTCCTCTGGGAGTGGAGAACAGAGCATCCAGGTGTGTCCTGGTGTTATCTTAAGAGACACCTGCAGGCTGCAGTGTTGCCTTGATTATCTGCACACCTCTACAAAGGCTCTGCTTCGTTTTTGTTCATAATGGTATGCCAATCACCAGTAGAAACTGGACTCAAGAGAAAGCCAGCAACCTGGCTCCAAACTAAGACAATACTATTTAGACACCAGTGTTGATCCTTGTTGCTCTGGCTAATGGGGGAGAAAGAATAATGTGGGTGTTTTGTCAGTTCTAATAGTAATGTTTCTGTTCCTACCAAGTAGATCTAAGAGACACAAGGTTTGTAAGGGCTGCTGATGTTCCTACTGAAAGCTAAATCAGCCTTGGCTTAGAAAGTGCCTTTTCCTACAAATTCCCTAACATTAAAAGATGTTTAGCTTTGTGTCCAAGAAGTAATATCAAATTCTGTCTTATCCTTTCATTTGAAAGTATGTGTCTCAAGAATAGAATGAGGGCCAAATATGTTCTGTAGGAATAGTTCCTCCTTTTGTAAGAGTGGATGATAGAAAAGGGAAAGTTTTGAATCCAAGATTTCCAGTCTGTAGAAAAGGCTTAGCATGTCCAGGGACTGTTGCTGAAGAACATGGAAGACAGGCTCTTTGGAAAGGCAAATTGACACACTAATTATTTGGGTAGGGGGAAGAGAAGAATCTCCTCTTAACTGGCGTTTATGTGGGTGGGAAGTTTTTTGGTCTGATCCCCGATTGCAAAGTGACTTTGCTTGGTGCATGGCACAGGTATCGCACTTGCTGGGTCAGATTTGGGCATCACAGAACCAGAAGATCGGGCACCTCCAGTACCTCTTCGGAGGTGAGCTCCAGGGCAAGTCCTTGGTAAATTTAGTCCCCAGACCTACAGCAGACATAAGTCAAGGTACGCAGACCAACACCTCCTTGCGTTACTGGTCTCTGCTCTGCTGAGTTCCCACTAAAAGGATTTAGAAATGGATGCTTTGGTGGGACCCTTGGTTGTTTAGCGCTATGAGTCCTTCTATCTAGAAAGCAGTTAACAAGAAGAAATTGTGCCCTACTGAGAGGTGCCCACTGCTAGTGTTGACCTGATTAATTTACCAGACAGGTCTGTGGAAAGATGAAGTGTATGTTGGAGAAACACTGTGCAGCTCTTGGCTGATGCCAGGCTTAGGGCTACAACCTACGCTGAGAGAGCTGTGGGCTAAAGGAGAATTCTAAACTGGGAGAGACCAAGGTTGCTCTGTCAGTCCTGAGTGGTGTTACTGTCAGATGGGGATCTGGAGATGTGAATGTTTCAAACAAGTGCGAGGCACAGGGATTGTCCTGAGCAGTTGCAAGGAGACTTCTCTGGGAGCTATTAAACTTTTTTTTTTCTGGAATAAAACAAAGCACCTGGATCCTGTAAGTCTCACTTCATGACTGTTAAGTTTTTAGGAATATTTAGCAATTAACAACTGGGCCCTGTCCACATTCACCCCAAATTTCAGGACTCTGTAGATTCCTGTTGTATTCTGAGCTGATTTTTCTCCCCCCACCCATTTGTTGACTCTGGGTGAATTATGTTTAATTGCTGCAGAGCAGCACTTCCACAGTGAGATATTTTTGAACCTGATCCTGCATATTGTTCCTTGTCAAGTCAATTCAAAGTCTTTGTTTTGCTTCTTATGCAGGAGTCTTATGTTTTCTAGGTCAATATATATATGTGGGAGAAATTTTTTTTATTTTATTTTTTTCTTTTTGTTCATATTATTTCTGCACTGAGCTGTGCACTCTCCACAGTCCTTAACGTGTCTGGAGGAAAGGAACAAGTAGAGTTCTCACCTGCAGCTTTAGAGATAATGTGTCTCACTAGGGTGTCCACTCTTATCCAAAAGGATTTCCTGGTGGATAGAGTTAGACTTACAGCTGAAGACTCCATTTCCATGTTGCAGATGTAATTTTCCTGTTATAACAGTACAGCTGGTCATGTATTTTGCATTTTTCTTGACATAAAAGTGCCTAGGGATAGATATATCCACTTGTATCCGAACTGCTTCAGATGCTGCCTGCAACTGTTGCTATGGCTGTCTGCATAGGTCAAAGTTTTCAGAAGTGAAATACCTAGAAAGCATTTAAACCTATATTTGGGAATCTGAATTGATGGCCAGCATTTTTTTTCCTTTTTTTATTTTTTCTTTTTCTTTTTTTTTGTTCTGCTGGAAGGATGTAAAACAGATGCTACCACCACCAAAATCAGTGCCAGCTTTGGTTTTTCAGCTCGGACAGGAACACATGCCTGCTTTGATTTCCTCTACAGCTCCAGTCCTTTAGTTCCACAGAATGAAAAAAGGGAACAACATGGAAAATACTCAACATCTGATCCAAGGCATGTTGAAATGTATGCAAATCACTATCATGGGCTTTGGATCAGGTCCTAAGTAAACTGCTTCTTGGATTGTCACCTCTGGTCATAATGACCCTTTGTTTTGCCTTTTTAATGGTAAATGATTATGTTATAAAAAGCCTTATGTAATTTCTGGCATGGTTAAGCATCATAAGCGAGGTGTGTAATCTTAGAAATGCTCTTGCTAGTTTCTTGGGTTGTGTAACAAATAATTACAGAATCTCGCTGAGTCTTGCTTTATTATTATACAGCTCCAGGCTCTTACCCCCAGTGGCTTTACATGCTTGTTAATATTTAAGCTATCTTGTAGCTTGGGTAATTTGTAATGAGTTTTTTTTGTTGTTGTTACTGAAGCTAATATTAAACAAAAGTAGTTGTCGGGGGAAAGGGGGAAAGGTGTGATGGATGATTTGTTCTTCTGAAAGTGTTTTTCCCTGTTTTAATACCTTTTGGCTCATTCACAGATACAAATATGAAATAGAAAGCTCTTCCAAAGCCTTCCTTGTGTGCTTCTCTAGCTAATCAGAAATACACAGCACTGCTGCTTCTCAGCAGATTGGGCAGTGGTGGGCATGAAGGTTTGACATAAAGAACACTTTTGTATAAAATACAGGTCACTCTTAAAGATGGTGGTTTTATCTACTATGACTAAAGCTCTAGTCAAAGTCTATTAAAACAGAGGAAGTCTTCTGTCTGCAGAAAGTATCCAGGCTCATAGAAAAGACACAGAGAATTTGGCCAACCCTTGCTGTGAAAAAAGTGGACAGTATAGCTCTTGCTCCTGATCGTTTTGCCCCATCCTGCTTAACAATGAAATCTTTCTTTGCCAGCTCTAGTCAAAACCCAGGAACTTTCTAGTTACTTATTCAAGACATCTGTGGTCTGTCTTTAGTGTCAGAAGAACAGATCAAAACCAGAAAACTTTTGTGTAGAATTGGAGTTAGTCTTTGGCAGGCCAGTGCCTCTGGTTACATATGTGGTAGATGAGGTTTCAAGAATGGAATGTGCAACTCTGAAAGATCCTGGTATGGATGGAGCGGTGGGGGATCACCTGGAGGGGTTTCAAGCATGACTTACTGTTAACCTCACCATCCTCCACCAGCTTTTGTCGTCTTCGCAGGGACCTGAGGACAGCGTGTGCTGCATGATCTACAGGCTGCTTGCTCAAAGACAAAGGGACAGAGCTACACAGCCTAATACTGATGATGTACAGAGGTCCAGTCTTACCCACCAAAGCTGGAGTACCTCTGGACTTTTGATATACAGCAGTTCTAACGGTGACAAAAAAAACAGCTTCATGTAGGCTCTGAAACAACACTGGAGTGCTGCTTTGATTTTTCTAATGAAAAACAAAAATCTCACCAGACTGAGCTGCACTTGGAGATAACAGTAGCAACCTGTAAAGATATTTTGTTCATGACTACCAGTTGATTTGTGTTTAGATAATATGGTCCATGGTATATTCAGCTCTCAAATCCTGTCTGTGGTTGGAAGCCTCCCCCTGCCCCCGTACGTTTGCCAACCACCTCTACTTCTCAAAGCAAGGTACAGTAAAGGTAGAATAAGGTTCACAATTATGATCAGGATGAGGGATGAATTTATTATAATTGTGCAAGAGATTTCCCATAAGGGGATTTAATGCAGGTCTGAAGTTGTGAGCAAAGATCTTAGGGCAATGGTTGCAATTCTCTCCCAGATGACAACTACTGTTGATCCTGTGGCCTGTTATCAGGAGGCACTTTCAGAACAAAATAGCAAGAGGTTCTTCTTCACATAACATGAATCTGACTGTGAAATTGAACTGAAAAAGCTGGCATGGGCTCAAAAAAGTGACAGGACAGATTTGCTAAAGAAAAGTTTTTCAGGGCTGTTAAGCATAAAAATCCTGTTTTGATTTAGGAGTATCCTAATCTTCGAGCAGTATTAGGAAATACTTTGGGGCTATGTTTACCTGCTGTTAAGCATTCCCTAAGCTATGGAGAATAGGTGTACTGGAGACAGGACCTTGGGCTAACCAAACTTTCTCTTTGATACAGGACAGGCAGATTTTTGTATTGGACATATATGAAGGGATTTTGGAATTACATGGCTTCCCATGAAAAGATGCATAACAGTTCTCACAATCTGGCTTGGTGTTCCTCATGATATTTTTCCACCAATCACAGGTCAGTTGGAAAGCTTTATTATAGGTTGGTAGTAAGTTTGGACTTTTAATAAGATGTATTTGAGCTGCATGGAGTGTGCTGGAGTTCTCGTGGACAGAGCAGCCAGGCAAGTGGTAATTCACCTGGCAGGGCATGCTGGTGGTAGTCCAGCAAGCCTGTCTGCCCTGCTTGGGTCTTTCAGCATCCCATACGGGTACCGGCTGGGAGATGTTGCCAGAACTCACAGGTTCAACTGAAGCATCTGGGCCCCTGGGGTGGTGAACAGCACAGTCACCTGTGCCATTTGTGGTGCAGGTGCATGCTACTGTCCAGAAGGAGACATTCCCTTGTTTTCCCACATCAAAAGGATGGATTCCTTCTTCTCTGTAGCATGCAGGTCTTCCTCTGATTGCAGAATAAGAAACTGGCTCTACAAGTCTTTTCATACAAAACCTTTATTTTTCATGCTCCCATTTACATCAGTGAAACTTGGAGGTTTAAGACCTATTTTTATGCTAGTTTTGAGCCCTGTGTTGATAGTGCAAATGTAGTCAAATTTAATCCATATTTCTATTCTGTCATATTATACAGCTTTTCACCAAGACAACCTTGTTATTTCAGTGAATACTGAACTGTATTTATCTCTGCAGCCATAAAAATGTTGTTTTTTGTATAAGTGTAAATGGTGAATTGCCAAATGATGGAGGATTTTATTTGTAGATAAAATTTTTATGTATTATTCAGATTGCATCTTGATGGGCCCTTTGCTATTTCTTTTAACAGATGATATTCATTGAAATTTTTTTTTCTCCTTATTTTGTGTGGAATAACTAAGTAAAGCAGGTACTGGAATAAATCAAGCAAATGAAAAGTAATACTATGTTTGACAGTGTTGATCAGTTCTCTGAAAAATTAACGAAATTAAAGTTGAAATGTGAATAATTTCGAATAAGATTTTTTTCCCCTCCTGATTGAAAATCAGATTCTGGTTTTGTTCTCACTATATTTTAATGAAAAGATATTAGTTCTAGTTAAATATCGAGTTTTTCTGTATGTGCAGTCGGTAGAACTAATAGAGTAAGGAGAGAGCCTTATGCAAGCAGGGCCACCAGTCAAGCTTCTCTACCAGTCTGTACACATAAACATCTCAAAGTTCAGGTACGTTTTCAACCTGATATGGATGATCAGCACTGTATGGTTATCACGCATCAGAGCAACCAGAACAGTAGTTGAGTTTACATGATAGCAAATGATGATAACATATCTATGCATTGATGGGCAGAAGGGAACCCCCAGGGCTCAGAGCTATACATGGCGATAAGAGTGTTTAGGTTGGAAACTTATAAACCTCTAGACTTGTGACTGATATGGTGTCAGGCAGAACTGCAGCAAGGCCTTCAGGTGACTACGTTGTTTCCTCCTCCTTTCCCAGGTTCCTTCCAGTTGCTGCTGTGTTTGGCAGTTGATCATCCTGAGAGGCAGCAGGGACTGGCAGGGCTTGGACAAAGCCATCTCTGCAGACATCCTGTGGAGTAGTTTTGGTTGGAAGAACATGAATCCACCACTCTCTGTACCTCAGGATTTGTCTCCAAGTTCCCTGTTCTCATAGACGTGGGAGCAACTTTCCCCTACTTTGCTAAAGAATGATGTGTTCTTGTTCATGAGTATCTGACTAACTCCTGCCTATCATGACCTTCCCTGAAGAATTAATGTGTATTTTGAAGGCTTAAGGGGTTTTGTTCTGCCCTTAAGGGGATGTGCCCTTGCAAGACCTGGTCTATCAGACATTCCAGGTGTTGTTCATTGATTTCGCCTCCCACTGGAGTGAAAATGCTTCTTCTATGGTAAGGATGGCATTGCATGTATTTCTGGGTGGCATTGTATGAGGTGGAATTCTCTGTTGCATGCTGAGAACCTCAGAAGAACTGGATACAGCCTAGCCCAAGATAAGCTCAGCACCCTGAAATCCCATTGGTTCCTCAAATTTACTGCAGTTGTGGCCTTAAGGTTCTTTGAAATAACTTGAAGATCCAGGAAAACAGTTACTATGTGAGTAATCAGCCTGTTCAGTGTCTTAAGATCTCAAATTTGGCTCTTATAAGACAAGCTTAAAGAAATGCAACAGAACAATATGAAAATACAAAAGAAACTATCAGATAAAAATAAGTTTTATGACTTTTTGGCTTTATGCCAAAACATAAAGTCTCTTGCTCAAAACAGAGTTTGATGTCAATGCTTGAGCCTTCTAATTTGAATGCCTATTTGGCCTTTTAATAATGGAGGGGACACAAAAATACCCCTTCATGCCTCTGGTTGCTCAATTTGGCTGGGGTTTCCCATTACCTTCTTTCCCAGACTATTTATAGAATAGCAATTAAGATTAATGTATAGCTGCTCACATTTAGTTCCTGGCTCAGCTGGGTTTTGAGCCACTCCCAGCAAGGGCTGAATGACTGAGATATTTAATGTCCATGAGAACTCCTGCTGAAATCAGCTGGAGCCATCTGTCATGTAGATAGATATGTGCATATCTTGAAAACAAATTGACTGTTTTTATTTTTTTCCCCATTGTGAAATGAAATTTTGAGGCTGAAGTCGAACAGAACATACTTCTCAGTCAATATATGGAATTATGTTTTCAGTTTTTCTCAGTCTGTTGTTGCCACTGAACAGGAAATTTATCAAATAAATGGAAGGGAGCTCATTATGTGCATCCATTCCTAACCCAGCCCTTTTGAGGGGCAATATCCATACAATTCAAGTGTTTTACAGTTGTTACGAAGTGATGAAATACAGTGATTGATTTGTGAGGTTTTCTTTATTGTCTGTAAGCTTTTGTGGCTTGTGTATAAGAGCTCAGATGTGACTGCTATCAATAGAAAATGTGTAGGCATGGTCTGAGGGCTGCATGTGCCACTTCGAGGAACGTACTCTAGTAATAAGTGTACAACACCAGCCTTATTTTCGTGATGGAGATCCCTGTGATACTGCTGTGCTGCACTTTGTGTAGTGATGGCTGAAAGATCCAGGCTATTGGCACAATCCCTGATTGTAAGAGGTTACTTGCTGGCCTTGTGTCAGAGGATGTGGATGGATGATGCTTACAAAAGCAACCAACCAAAATAAATTGAACTCAAGCAGTGTTCAATCCTGTTTTGCAAGCAATTAAATAAGAATGAATATGATGGTATGGCTTTGTCAGACCTCATCACATCTGGGAGACCTGTAGGCACCAGCCTGTTAAGCCAGACTTCTTGTTCTGGTAAGGAAGAGCAGAACTGTGCCAAAGGGAAGGGTCCCATGTCTTAGATTATTATCTGAGTTAGATTCAAGTCTGGGTGCATGTGACTCCTCAGAAATTGCAAAACCTCATTTCTTAAAGGATACTATGACAGGGTGTGCAAGTCCACAAGGGGCCCTGCTTTTTGATTGCAGCGTTCCCTGTATTAGAACAGATTCTGCTAAAGTAACAACTGCCTGTGTTCCTAATAAAGAGTATGACCAGAAATACTCCAAACGTAAAAAAAATGTCTTAGTTTACAATAGGTTTCTATATATCCAGACACCAAGCTGGCTGAAAAGAATTGAAGACTTTAATTCTCCCATGTACATGCACATCTATAATATTATGACTTAAATATTTAAAAGATCCATTCTTTTCCAGAGGTTCTTTTTCTCACTTGGAATAAACCTCCTGATTTCCACTGTGCCAGGGCCCTGAGAACAATTTTCCTTTTCATTGCACAAGACAGTTGCCTTTCCACAACAACTAGTTATATTGGATGATGCAGGAATCCTACAGGGAAAAAAAGGAGTGTGGTCCTTTAATTTAAATAGTTTACTACAGTGATATGTGCACTGAATTAAAAGGTGCCAAAATAATGTACTGCTGTACAATGGTCCAGCTTTTAATTTATTTGCTTTAAGATGATTTACTGTGGGGGCTTTTTTTAATGTAACACACATATATGTGAAAATAATTACTAATTGTTGCTACCACACTGTGACCTGAATGAAAAGGGTTTTATGGTATCTTAGCATAAGACAGTAAACTACAGCTTTGGTTAATTTGCACAAACACTAGCTCTAGAACTACATCCCATGCTCTTCTCTGTTATACAGATGTACTCCTCCAATTAACAGGTCTTGGCACCACTGCAGTGTTCCCAAACCTCTGGGTGACCTGACTGACTTCTAGCTGCTTCAGCTGTTTCCCAGTTTAAGGAGCCATCTCCACCCTGTAGGAAACCTCAGCATAATTCCCCAACATTTAAATCAAGCTATGAAAATGTATACCTTTCACTTTCTTTTCACACAGAGAATCTCTTGGCCTTGAGATTTCAGTTGCACAAGGAACAAAAAGGTGTCTAACATAAATCTTCCTGATGCAAACATTAATTAATAAGTTTGGGTAATCTTACAGTTCTTGCTCTGGTTGTTTGCAGTGGAGAGGAAGATATTACAATAACAAGATGATAGTATATGCTAAGCGTGTCAAGTCACCTGCTCAGATTTGAACCTCTCATCTGTGGTGCTAGAAATAATAATGCAAAGAGGAAATTCTCCCTTGCAGCCATTGGTAACAGTATGGGATGGGGGAAACTTATTCCCAGCAAAGAATAAAACCAACCTCCTTTGTATGGAATAAAGAAATCGGGAGTAGTCCTAGTTCCTGTGGAACAGGAAAATTCTAACCTGAATTTTCCTTGGGAGCATTGCAAGTGTTTTATCTTGCCAGCTGTGGAAGACAAGAATTGCCGAGTTTCCTCAGGAAATGGCACGACCAGTGCTATATTTTAATTTTGCTTTGGCCAAGGTCTCAGCAGTGACTTTGCTACAGGATGAATGAGCTTTGGTTTAGGAGCTCTGACCAGGCAAAATACAGTTTATATGCTTTATCATCCCAATTTAGGATCTGGAAGAAGAGATGCTGTCTGTGACTTGGGGCAAAGTCCTCTTAGCAGGGAATGCTAAGGCATCAGAAGAGTCTATGGCAAGTTCTGTCTTTTTGTGCTCAGTGTTTTGTAGACTAGATTCGAGGGCAAAATTGTTCCTGTTTCCTTAAGGATAGCTTTGGATAAGGGCAGGTAAGACAAGGGAGCAGAGGGAAGTGAAAGGGGAAGGCTGTTTCTCTGACTGAACAAGGTTGTTGAGATGTTACACTGAAGGGGTATTTTTTGGTGGTTATTGCTGAGAAGGTTGAGTAACCGCAGTCTGTACTCTGTTGCCATATGTTAGCCTTGTCATTGCTGCTTTGAATATAATTTATAACTTCTTTGTCCTTTTTTAACCTGCTTCTTCTGGAGCTGGGGGGTGTGGGAAGAACCTGATATGACTCCAGGTATTGTGACACAGAAAGCTATGCCTTCGCCATGTTCTTACAATTAGTCAGAAAGAGATGATCCAGAGAAGTTCAGAGAAACACAGAAATGACTTGGGGGCTTCCTGGACTGACTTACGAGGAAAAAATTGGGAAAGTTGCTGCTGTACATCTGTACAGTTCTGCTAAATGATTAATGTGGAATGTGATGATAACATACAGCTAATTAAGGCTTGTGTATGCCAAAGCAAGGGGAATTACTTTGGTGTTGTATGAGGATGAATACCGAGCACATACCACTGTATTGAAGATGGCTGTGTGAAGCACCCAGAGCAAAAGCAGTTGCTTTTGATGATGAAAGAGAATTGCATTAGATGCTTGTTTTAGGAATAATTCTAAAAATCTGCTATCACCTGGTTATGCAACTTAACTTGTCTCACAAAGAAAACCGTATCTTTGTAGGGTTTCTTCTTCATTGCTTAAGATGCTTTAAACATAACTACTACATACTGCCTTGCTTCATAAGTGATTAAAAATAAACTGAAAGAAACTACACTGGAGGGAAAGTGAACTGGGCGATTCCAGAAGACTTTCATGTCCACATTTTTATACATCCTTATTAGAAACCTAGTGAAGCTATTTCTGTGGAAAGATGCTGTGATGTTCAACAGAAGATGCCATGGAAGAAACTGAAATAGACAGTTTGATGTCATATATTTGGTTTCACGTACCACAGGTAATCTCTGACGTTTTACAGAAGATTGTCTTTTCAAAAATTCAAGTAAGATTGACAACTTCTAATTGGAATGTTGACGTTCATCTGCCTGTTTGTAACAGCGACTGAATAAAGTAATAGGCCAGGAAATTGGAGTCCCGGGTTTCTGCTGAAACATCTTTAAAGATCTTTAAGGTGGGTAACTGAAAGACCTACCAAATAAAAAATGAATTTCACAGAAGCAGTGTTGTTGAAGAATCCTCCCATTGAGGAATCCTGGAATACCTCATGGAGCCACAGAATGCGTGTAGTTAATCCCAGTTTGGCTCAGATATGTTATTCATTAACACCGTTTCTCTACAGAGGACTAAAAATACTTTAGCAATATTAAGGATAAACATGAAGTACACTATTTATGTGAAGCTTTACTAGCTGACTGTCAGATGTTATTGGAATTATACTCCAGTACTGAATTATTACTTAAAATAACAACAGCAATTCAAACATAGCTAAAATAAACCCATTGGACCCTAAACCAGCTAAATACACTTATTAAAACATTTATGAACACATACTGCTCATAAACATGTGCTCCGTGAATAATTATGATCAAGAAGCAACTACCGCGGAATTTGGAAAACTAGGTGTCACCTATTTTGCCTATTTCTTCCACTCTTACATGTTTTTGTATCTTGTGGTCCTGGGTCCCACATACTCTGCTCAGGACTTTGTACTGAAGAGTAGAGTTGTATTGCTCCATCTTGAATGTTCTCTGCTATTAAGGAGGGGAAAGAACCCACAAAAACATTGCTTTTCCCCATAGCAAAGGAGGCTATTAGTGTGCCATGCTGCTTGAAAGAGGTCTAAAATTTTGAAACAGGTCATAACAAGGAAAACAAGAGCATGGTGCAAGAGCACAAATGTGTAATGACAGTGTGTTCTCTCAAGCCTTCCTCATACTCTCCCCCTCTGGCTTTGGAAAAGAGGACAAAGGCCTAGCCCATCCAGATGTATGGAGGTATAACTTCCTGAAGGAAACAGCAATGTTTAGCTCCTATGCAGGGCTGGAGACTATGTGAATTAGTAGCTTTCTGAAGCTGTCAATAGATCACCTGAACAATGACTCATTAATATGTTTGGATGTTTAGAAAGGACTAGGTGCTCTGTAGCCATTTGTCTGATTCTATGATGGGATATTTGCACTCTGTAGATGTCTTCTCTGAAGCTGGTTTTGAAACTTCTGAGAGTCAATGAAGACAGGAAAATTTAGTCAAGAGGAAAATGTTTCCTCTTCAGGACGTAAATGAAAGATGGAACCATATTCACCCAATCCTTAAAGAGCTACTGTGGTGCTCAGCAAAGTTGCAGCAAGCACTCTTGCCAGATTCACAACTTAGTGCCTTGAATTTGGCTGGAGGTAGATTTCAACTTTGTTTTTGTCTGCTTCAGAATTAAAAGGTAAAAAGCCTGGCGCAACAAAAGGACTGACTCTCTTGCCTGTTATTAAATGAAACACTTCCCCCAGCCCAGTGAAGAGTTGTGCAAAATCTGGACTTTGGTTAGAAGCACTACCCTTCTGTGTAGGGCTGTGGTTGTTCTCCTTGCTCTTGTGTGGGAAGTTTCACCTTGGGCGTCTTAAAGCATGGTGTGAAAAATGGATGGCCTATGAATCTGAGTCCTTCGTATGTGCCTTTTCTTGGGCAAGATTTCTTTTTGCTAAGGGTCTTCTGTGCCTGAAACTTCCAGCTCTTAAGAATCACCTTTTTCAAAAAGTGTTTGGGGTAGAAAAAACCTGCAAATTCCCAAGACAAAATTCCATCTAACTTCTTTCGGTCTTCTCAGCATCACTGTGATACCAAAGGCTGCATTTTGTTGCTTAGAAGCATTCACTAAAGATCCATGTTGAACCAAGTTTTGCAGCTAGCACTGCTCAGCTGAGATGGCTGTTGAATAAAATGACTGATTTCAGTGGACTCCTTCCTGAGTAGCATTATGGATACCGATGGGCTGCCTATGTCATCTTATGAGTGGTTTGAGAAGCAAGTTGAAAGAAAATTTTAGGCTTCATCAGATCTGGTTGGTGAAAATTTGGGTTAACTCATCTGATGAGAAAATAACAATCAAAATGCTGTCCTGTTGGCATGCCTCCACTGAGATACAAGAGTTAAACACTTTGACTCCACTATAAAGGAGAATAGGCACAGCATTATTTTATTATCCTGCTGCATGGACTCTGTAATATATGCAAGCTGTTATCTACAGATCACTTTTGCAAGCTTATTTCTTCTGTGAATTCATGTTTGGCAGACATTAATTCCTGAAGTGCACAAACTTCTGCCTAAACATCTCCTTTGTATTAATTTGGTCTTATTCCACCAAGGAGAAGTTTATGCAGTTCTGCTGCTCAGCAGGTTGAAATTTGAAGACATTTAGGAAAGTGGTTAGGACTAACATTATTCAGGTAACCATTTTAATCACTATCTACCATAGCTGGGACAGGATATGGAGCAGCTGCCCAAAATATTTGATGAAAATATTTTGATTGGCAGGTATGATTTTTTTTTTCACTTTAAAGCAAGTTAAAACATTCAAAGCCTTGAAAGAGATGAAACAGTTATGGGGGGGAAGAAGTCTCAGGAACAAAATATATTTATTTGGATAGCCAAATCTCTCCTCAAAAAAGCACTTAAAACCAGAGCCTGGTCTGAATCTGAATTCATGTTCAATTCTGCTTAGATTCTGTTTCTGCCAGGCATATGAAGAAACTGCAGTGGGGTTGGAGCAACCAGCATGGGATGTTTTCAGGTCCTCTCACACGCTGATAGAGAGTTTTTTGCTTCCTGTTCCTGCCAGGCTTTCTGTGCTATTGACCTAATTTGTGCCTGTGCAGTGTATAAAAATCCCTCAAGTATCACAAACTACACCCATTCAACAAACATGCTGTGGGTGATGCAGACACTGGTAGGGCTGAAAGGCCATGGCGCCAAAGTGCTGGCTTGCTGCCGATGTGTCAAATATCACAAGTCAAAAGGCTTTGTCTCTCTTCTGTCATCCTGATTTATTAGACGTTAAAAAGGACAAAGTACCCAGACATACAAACACGGCTGTTTTGGGAAGGTCTGTGAAATGGTTAATGCGCTTGTTCCACACAAAAATGTAAAGTGTCGGTTCTCTGATTACCTGCTGCTGGAAAGTGTTTGGACAGGTGCTGTGTTTCAGCAGCCGTCTGTCACAGCTGACAGCTCGGATTTATGGCTGTGCACCAGGGCCGGCCGTTCCCCTTGGCCGAGTCCGCTCCGAGCGCCGGGCGGAGGCCGCGGGCCGGTCCCTCCCGCCGCTCTGCCCGCCCGGCGGGGCTGCGTGTGGTGCCTCTGCCGTGTGCTCGGGGCGAAGTGACAGCACCGACACAGTCGGCTTTTTCCTTCCCGTGCGTTCATTTGCTCGGAAACGCCGGCGTGGTCTGAGAAGTAGCGCGAATGGGGCAGTTTCCACCCAGAGGTCAACAGGGAGAAATTCGTCCCTTGCCTCATCTTAGGGGGATGATGCTCAAGCAGAAGGAGGCGGAGAAGACCCTACCTTTCAGCAAGAGAAAGCCCCACAGCCGAGCGGGCTTCGGACAGCAGGCGATACCGGCCCCTCGCCTCCACCGCCCCCCACCGGGGACCACTTAAATCCTCATCTCGACCGTCTGGGGAAATCCAAGCAAGGGCTAGGAAAGGACCGCAAGGACACAGATATCCCTGTTACTGTACTGCTGACATAGGTTTCTCGACATATCCAAAAACCGAGTTTCATAGAAGATAAATACGGAATAGAATACTTATTAACAAGGGATAGCTCGAACTCTGCGGGCTTTCTTTTCTTTCCTTTTTTTCTTTCTTTTTTTTCTTTCTTTTTTCTTTCTTTTCTAATGTACTTATTTTCTAAAAGTAAAAAGCTCAATGTCATCCTGTTAAGCATACCTTTACACACAATTCATCCCTACTCACACTTAAACACATCCGATTAAAATACACACTTGTGGCTATAGTAACAAATTCCACTTTCCATCAAGATGCCTTTAACATACCCTGAAAGATGTTTTGTCGACCTTACAGATCGACAAAAGCAAAAGATATTAGGAGGTCATGTGGATTCCTATAAAAAAGAAATGGTAAAATACAAGCCAGAGGAAAGAGCAGATTATGGAAGGGTAGATTAATATTTGCACAGAGCCTTGAAGGCAGAGTGATGTCGAAATTGTGTGTGTGTGTGTGTGTGTGCATGCTCGTGTGTACATAAAAACCAATTCCTTCAAGGGCTGGATTACTTCATACATTAGTCACTAATCTCTTGCAATGTTCTGATGGATGTTATGGTCTGAGCTAAACATACCGTGAAATCTACGTGAGCTGTATTGAAACAAGTCGGCGTTTTCGGCCGCAGATAGTTCTGTTTGAAGCTCTCCTTTCACAACACACCTTTGCTATTCGGGATAATTTTTGCGAGTAGGGTAGAAGCTAGTCAGCGGCTGAACCTCGGCGCTGAGGGAAAAAGAGGTGGGAGAGAAACTCCAAGGTCCGAAATACGTATAATTAGAAAGAAGAACATCCAGCGCCCCAAATTCTCCTTGTCATCGTTTGTTTAGGTAATCTGTGCTTACAGAAGACTTGAAGGGGAAAAGACCCCGCCCATTTTCATGCTTTTTAAAGTAGTAATTAAAACAAACAACCGAACAAACGAACCTCGAATGATCACTTCAGCATTTGTATAAACTCTTCGAGTTCGGGGACGACACTGATTTGTAATTCAGTAGCACAGGCAGTTAGCCCCCCAACCTTTCCTTTTTCTGACTTAGCCTTTCTGATCTTTCTCTGACTGAGGCTTTGCTCATCACTTCTAACAATGCATATCAGCCATAACATACCGCCGGCCGGAAGAAGGCAACGCGTGCGAACTTTTTATTACCAGCAGATACTCCCCAGCCTTCACGCTGCTGAGGATTAGCCGGTTGTAGGTGTCAGCGGGGATGCCTCCACCAGAAGCAGCCGGAGCCCGGTAGTGCCAACGACCTTCCTGAAGCGAGTTTTCCTTGGACCGAGAGATGACAACAGGATTACATGTCGTCTGCTGTCCTTCGTGGGAAAAGTTTAAAAAAAAAAAAAAAGGAGGGGAAGGAAAAAAAAAAGGCAGGCAAATGTACAGGGTTTTCACAGGCTGCCCCTACATCAGGCAGCTTGCCTGCAAATCTCTCCGCCTGCAAATCGCCAACACTTCTGCAGGGCTGAGCCCCGGCGGGAAAATCTGATTTGACTCGAGGAATTGCAGAGGATTTTCATACCTGGCGGCAGCCCAAGAGGAGAACCTCTCATCTCCCGTGACTAAAATGAGGCGGGTCCATAGGTGACACCTCTACCCGCCGACAGGGATGAGGATGAAAGGGCGGGCAGCCCTGCTGCCCCCTTGGCCCTAGCCAAGCTTCTCGGTCAAGGCTGTCGCACGACGGCTTCCCTCCCTCACGCCAGCACAGACATCACGCTCTTCTCCTTATTACCGCCTTTATTCAGGGGGCAGCTTTTATTCGGGGGAAAGGAGAAAGGAAAAAAAATGGAAAAACATGGTGGCCGAGCGTCAATAAAATGCACACGCACATATATAACATACAAACACAAAAATAAAATACGAAAAAATTACTCTTCTCTTTCCAGTAGCAGTGGTCTTGGCCATAAATGTAGAACGCCAGCCAGTACAGAAGACAACGCCTGACATTTTCTTGAGCCCTTTCCCCTCTCCCACCCCCTCCAATAATTAATTTAAAAAGCTGCACTCTCTTTGTGTTAAAAACACTACTTTATAAATAATTTAATATCCTCCCTTCCCACGAAATGCTAGTTGCCGGACAGGAGAAAAGGTTTCTTTTGGCACAGTGATGCATTGCTTTGCAGTACACACCTACGGCTCCACAGCAGACCCCGGCCCCCTCCCCTCCTCTCTCCCTGCTGTTCCCGGCAGGCTC